>JAVTVY010008168.1:0-47730 GCA_036873755.1 Hanleya hanleyi | reverse complement strand
CCAAATCTGTGATGTACTATATCATATCTGTCCTGAATTATAACATATCTGTGCTTTATTATACAATATCTGGCCTGCTTTATACCAAATCTGTACTGTATTATACCATATCTGTCTTGAATTATACCATATCTGTGCTGTATTATACCATATCTGTTCTGTGTTATACAATATCCGTTCTGTATTTTACCAAATCTATCCTGTATGGTACCATGTTTGTCATCTATTTTACAATATACGTTCTGTATTATACAAAATCTGTGCTGTATTATACAGTATATGTCCTGTATTATATAAAATCTGTGCAGTATTATACAATATTTGACCTCTATTATACCATATCTGTGCTGTATTATACCATATGTGATGTAATATACAATATCTCTCCTGTATTATACCATATCTGTGCTGTATTGTATCATATATGTCCTGTGTTATATCATATCTGTGCTGTATTTTACAGTATCTGGCCTGTATTGTACCATATATGACCTGTATTATACCATATCTGTCCTGTATTATACAATGTTTGTCCTCTAATATACCATATCTGAGATGCATTATACCATATATCTGTGCTGTATTATACCATATCTGTCCTACATTATACCAAATATGTGCGGTATTATACCATATCTGGGCTGTATCATCCCGTGTCTGTACTGTATTATACAGTATCTGTCCTGTATTGTACCATATATGTCCTGTATTACACCATATCTGTCTTGTATTATACAATGTTTGTCCTCTATTGTATCATATCTGTCCTGCATTATACCAAATCTGTTCTGTACTATACCATATCTGTGCTGTATTGTATCATATATGTCCTGTGTTATACCATACATGTCCTGTATTTTACAGTATGTCCTGTATTGTACCATATATGACCTGTATTATACCATATCTGTCCTGTATTATACACTGTTTTTCCTCTAATATACCATATCTGAGATGCATTATACCATATATCTGTGCTGTATTATACCATATCTGTCCTGCATTATACCAAATATGTGCGGTATTATACCATATCTGTGCAGTATTATCCCGTGTCTGTACTGTATTATACAGTATCTGTCCTGTATTGTACCATATATGTCCTGTATTATACCATATGTCTTGTATTATACAATGTTTGTCTTCTATTGTATCATATCTGTCATGCATCATACCATATATATGTGCTGTATTATACCATATCTGTCTTGCATTATACCAAATCGGTGCTGTACTATACTATATCTGTCCTGAATTATAACATATCTGTCCTCTATTGCACAGATATGGTATAATAGAGAGCAAATATTGTATAATACTGCACAGATTTTATATAATACAGCACATATACTGTATAATACAGCACAGATATATGGTATAATGCATCTCAGATATGGTATATTAGAGGACAAACATTGTATAATACAGGACAGATATGGTATAATACAGGTCATATATGGTACAACACAGGCCAGATACTGTAAAATAGATATGGTATAACACAGGACATATATGATACAATACAGCACAGATATGGTATAATACAGGACAGATATTGTATAATACATCACATATGGTATAATACAGCACAGATTTTTTATAATACAGAACTTATATTGTATAATAGAGGACAAACATGGTACCATACAGGATAGATTTGGTAAAATACAGAACGGATATTGTATAGCACAGAACAGATATGGTACAATACAGCACAGATATGGTATATAGTCCATCTCTACACCAAATACCTTCTTTCATTGCCCCAAAATGCTCTGTTTGGCTACTACTCGTACTGATGACGTCACCGATGGCGTCACATATGACGCGAACATGCCTCAAATCGGGGTCTGCACGCCGAAAACTACAAGATGACACCCCACACGACGCATTCGGACCAAGGATGGTCCATCTCTACCCAAATACCTTGCTTCACTGCCCCAAAATGCTCACTTTCGCTACTACTCGTACTGATGACGTCACCAATGACGTCACAGATGCTGTGAACAGCCCCCAAATCGGGGTCTACACCCTGAGACCTACAAAATGACACCCCCCAGGACGCATTCGGACCAAGGATGGCCAATCTCTACACCAAATACCTTCCTTTCACTGCCCCAAAATACCCACTTTACTTACTACTCGTACTGATGACGTCACCGATGACGTCACAGGTGACGGGAACATCCCTCAAATCAGGGTCTACACCCTGAGAACTACAAGCTGACACCTTCCAGGACGCATTCGAAGCGTGAATAGTCCATGTCGACCCCAAATACCTTCATGTACTGCCCCAAAATGGTCACTTTACTTACTACAACCAACTGCGCATGCGCAGATTAACGCGACTTGCACGTAAAAACACACCATTCTGACTCTAACCCACACAAGCTTCACTTTGACACCTTCCACGACCTATTCGGATCCATAGCGGTCCATCTCTACCCCAAACACACACCCACATACCCCCAAAATGCCTGATTTCTCTACTACGGCCAGACTGCGCATGCGCAGATTGACGCGACTTGCATTTAAAAACACGCCATTCTGACTCTACCCCACACAAGCTTCACATTGATACCTCACACGACCCATTCGAACCGTGAATAGCCCATCTCTAACCCAAACACACACCCACATACCCCCAAAAATGCCTGGTTTCTCTACTACGGCCAGGCTGCGCATGCGCAGACTATTGAACACGGACCAACCATTAGTGTAGTCAAGTGCTCCTCCACGAGAGCTTCAAAATAAGACCTCATACGACATCATAGGATCATTAGGGGCCCACCTAGACTCCAACACGGCCACCCCGTATGGCCCTATACACCCATAGCCATGCAGTATAGGCCTATGGGCCTACCCAGGCCTTGGTGACTTTTTTTCAAAAATTTCACCGATTCGCTCCAGAACACTTCCTATCATGTTCTACATGACGAGACGTGAAAAACGAGACCCCACAACCCTACCGCAAATGTCGAGAAGTAAGTTTCCCAGTAGGATAAACATTGAACCTATACTCCAGTATGGGAATATATATTTATATATATATGTCTATATGGGGCTATATCGTACTTTTTCAAAAATTTCACCGATTCGCACGGGGACACTTCCTATCATGTTCTAAAGGACGAGACGAGTAAAACGAGACCCCATAACCCTACCGCAAATGTATAGAAGTACGTTTCCCAGGGGGACAAACATTGATCCTATACCCCAGTATGGGACTATATGGGGCTCGGTGACTTTTTTCAAAAATTTCACCGTTTCGCTCCGGGACACTTCTTATCATGTTTGTCTTGACGAGACTAAGAAAACGAGACCCCACAACCTATACCGCAAATGTGGAGAAGTAGGTTTCCCAGGATGGTCCTATACCTCCCATACCCCATATAGGCATTTTCCCGTAATTTAGAATAAAGTCCGTGTTCCGTATTTTTTCAGGAAAATTTTTTACATACACCCACCCTGGAACTAGGGGGAGATAACTCTATTGACAGGCGAGCCCCGTTAAGCCCGGCGACCTATATAGCCCCCATACCCCATATAGGCATTTTCCCAGATTTTTCGATAAAGTCCGTTTTCCGTTTTGTTTTTTTTCAGGAAAAATTTTACATGCACCCACCCAGCCATAAAATACCCCTTCACCTAGGCTTCACTTTGATACCTCACTCGACCCCATTGGACCATTAGGGGCTCCCCTAGCTCCAAAAAGGCTATTTTCATACCCTTCGGCCACCGCGCATGCGCAGAATGCCGATATTTCAACCCCACACCCAGTCCATTAGATGCCCCTTCCCATAAGCTTCACTTTGATACCTCACTCGACCCCATTGGACCATTAGTAGCTCCCCTAGCTCCAACACGTCTATTTCCATACCCTTCGGCCACCGCGCATGCGCAGAATGCCGATAGTTCAACCCCACACCCAGTCCATCAGATGCCCCTTCACGAATGCTTCACTTTGATACCTCACTCGACCCCATCGGACCATTAGGGACTCCCCTACATCCCAAAACGGCTATTTCCATACCCTTCGGCCACCGCGCATGCGCAGAAGGCCGATATGTCAACCCCACACCCAGCCCATTAGATGCCCCTTCACATAAGCTTCACTTTGATACCTCACTCGACCCCATCCGACCATTTTATCTAGGGACTACTTTTTCTCCGCGGAGGCTTTTTCCCGAGACCGAATCACCGCCAAAACCGCGGCCAGACCGCATCACCGCGGATGAATACATCCTGAATACATCCCCTCCAACAATTGGAACTCTCCTGTGCTGGAGGTAGCTTTTGGTCATTCTGCCGGAACTATAGTGCACTTGACCTCTCCTCCTCAAATCCGCCCCAAATGACCTCTACATCCGGGTGAAAGTTGGCTCCATTTACGCAATGACTACTACTCAGGCTTCGCGGATTTTGCTGATACAGGGTTAATATGCGTAGTTTGCTTGCTGGCCACCGAATTCCAAAAGAACATCTCGGTTGATCTTTGGCATCTTAATGGAGTTAATATGTTAGGAAGGATAACATCTCAACAATGCTCCTGATTCGCTCAGCCATATCAATATTCTGTCGGCCGTCTGGATCAGTTATCTGACAAGTCTGTCGTTGTTTGATTGGATGTTTGATAGGTACTGACCACCGACCCGGTCAATCTGGATATATATATATGCTAAAATGAGGAGGATTAGTTGGATATTTACCGAGGATAGCGGGCATTTAGTTGTCCGTGACCCTTGAACACCTAAGGTTCATCTTATCAAGACTGGCTTAACACTTTTATGCCTATATTGTACTCATATGTTACCATTTTTAATAAGGGCCCTCTGTGGCCGAGTGGTCTAAGACGCTTCGCTGGTGACCACTAGCCTCGCACTGCTGAACCGGCACGGGTTCGAGCCCAGCTGGTCCATGTGTGGAAGTTTGACAGTTAAATGCCGACGGGCGGTGGTTCTCTCCGGGTACTCCGACTTCCTCTACCAACTAAACTGACTGTCACCATATCAGTGAAACAACCTTCTCTCTAAAAAAACTTGAGTGAACTGTTCTATTCAAGTTTGAGTGAAATGTACCTGTTCACTCAAACTTTAGTTACTTTTCACTCAACTTGAGTTAATACCACTCAAGTTAACTCAACTTGAGTGGGATCAATTTACAATCTTATGCTTGTGTGAATGTCACTTAAGCTGAGTGCATTTAACTCAAGTTGAGAGAAAAGTAACTCAAGTTGAGTGAAAATCTAACTCAAGTATTGAGTGGGATGAATTTCCACTCTTACTTGAGTGAAATTGGTTCATACTCCATGTAAGAACCACGAGACAATGCATACAATAGCCCAGTCTGGGGACAACAATATGTCTAGACTGGAGCCTTTTCAGCTGCACAAAGATTTGGACAATA
Source organism: Hanleya hanleyi (assembly GCA_036873755.1). Lineage (NCBI taxonomy): Eukaryota > Metazoa > Mollusca > Polyplacophora > Lepidopleurida > Hanleyidae > Hanleya > Hanleya hanleyi. The sequence continues at coordinate 42,324 of JAVTVY010008168.1, read as the reverse complement.
GCTTCCTACATGAAGTATCTACCGTGAAATTTCACTCAACTTTTTTTAGAGAGTTGAGAGTGACATTAAGCCAAATCCCGCTCTCCCTCCTCCCAACCTTTCCATTCCATCGTGACCAAAAAGTAAGCTTTTGTTTAATATTACTGCCGATTGATCACACATGTAAAAACAGATTTCAAGCCTTGGCCTCCAGCAACACTGGAGTCATGTGGCTGCTTCCATAAATACAAAGCGCCCAGTAGATTGTATTGACATGTTTATGCCAACAGTGACGTATTCCCTTATAACTTTTATTCATTCATACATATTTAATATGCCTGGAATGCAAAATATGTACCATAACTGAGGAATAATAAAAATCAACGTATAACGTGCCGTACATTGGCGTATTTCTCGTTCTTTCCTAGTCTAGGTGCGTGTGTTTGGCTTTCGTCCAGATGGAGATATTCCTGGGACTGTGGGAACAATTCTGGTTAGTGACTTGAGTTGTTCCCCTTCCTTGTACACGTTGCGGTGGTCTCTATGATTTTCAACACTGATTTCCTGTGCGCTTCTGTTGTAAATGTGCGGTTTTATTAAGGGGTGTCTTGTTGTTGGTTCCGCATGTTTGGTAGGGAAAATTGGAATATATTGAGTCAGAATGCATCAAATATTTCTCTGAAAAAAATTGCCCAAAAACCTTGAAGGCAAACCCAACAATCACGCACCTTCATACTTCTAAAACTGATCTACGTATAGTTTCTTCTCCAGCTTTAACCACTAAAGGTGTTTAATGAACATGCATTGTCTTTGAAATGCACTATACTTACATGAGTAGTATGACTAGTGTGATTTGATTTAAGTGTGTACCTTGATCTATAAAGACTGACCATTTCCATGGTCGTAGGAGGCATTGAGACATGTTTTTGCCAATTTCGAGGTTTCTAGGTCACCTAATTAAGTCAGAAATTGGGTCAGAAAGTAGGTCACATTGACCTTGACCCGATTAGGTCAGATCACACTGACATTGACCTAATTAAGCGCATTTATATGGTCTTAGAAGGCATTAGGACATGTTTTTGCCAATTTCGAGGTTTATAGGTCACCTAAGTAGGTCAAATTTTCATCAAAAGTAGGTCAGCTCAGAACTTGCTGGTAACAGTCCCCTAATGCACGTTCATGCCAAAATCAAGGTTCTAATGTCAACGGTTCTCCTTATTTTGCCGGAGAAAGGATCCGGATGGACTGACTGACTGGCTGACTCATTACCGGAAAATTGCAAATGAGGGCCTACTTCGTTGGAATTAGATAGCATGATAGGGAGAAAACAGTCTGGCTACCTAGTCATTGTCTCCATTGATTTCCATTGTCCCTATTAAGATATATAAGTATAGATCACTAATCTTGAGGTCCAGATGTGATCTTTGTGGACTGAGTAACATAAGACAGAAAGGTACACCAATTGTAGGCCTAATGAATAACGGAAATTGTTCTGTCGGACTGGAAATCGTAATGAAATTTATTATTCCAAGAGAACTGTACACTTATTTTAGCTAATTTGCATTTTTTATACCATGACATAGAACTGAATGAAGATGTATCACGTTCATTGTGGTGGGGAATTTTCAAGCAGTTCAGTGACAGCTACAAGTTTGTGTTCTTTGGTTTGCCCTTAATTAATTCAAAATTAATTAATTGTACCAGGTGGTTATCTGTATCCAGTTATCGCTTCGCCTCCTCCGTTGATTTGATTCGTACATACTTACATTGGACAGCTTTAACGTAAATAGGATTCGCAATTTGTACCGGAAGTTCACAAAAGTATCTTTTTTATACTTGATATTCAGTATATTCCTGATCTTAGATATTAGATTAGGGTATATAGTATGCTTCCTGGTCACCGAATTCCAAGAAAACACATTTCCGGCATGTTAATGAAGTTAATATGTTAGGAAGGATAACATCTCTTCGCTCAGCCATATCAATATTCTGTGTAACAGCCGGCCGTCTGGATCAGGTATCTGACAAGTCTGCCATCAGTTCGGACATTTCTCTTCGGTCTTTGATTGGATGTTTGACAGGGACTGACCACTGACCCGGTCAATGCGGATATATATGCTAAGATGAGGACAGAAATTACGTAACAAATCAACGGAAAATTCTGAGGGATGGAACATATAGTTCTCCTTGACCCCCGTAACACCTGCCTGTTTCCTCTCATCAACATGGTCTTAATAATACCTACCTGTCAGTTATACGACCTTTGCTCTTCCTTCGCCCCCTACTCCCGTGAATGACATAAATTGTGCCATACTCTATTTCAATATATTTACAATCTTAGAACGTTTATTACCCCTCGGCCAACTTTGGCCTAGGGGTATTGTCGTCATCATGTACGGCTGTCCGTCCGTACGTCCGTCCGTCCGTTAGCGCGATATCTACAGAACCGTTTCATGCATGGCAACCAAACTTGTTACATCTATTTATCCTCACGTAAATCAGAAGCCTATCGAAAATGAGTCATCTCGGACAATATTTTGCAGAGTTATGCCCCTTTTTACAAATAAAAATCCATTTATGATTTGTTATTGTGATAATTTCAGAACCGTTCCATATACAACATCCTAACGTGATACAGTTGTCTCTCTTGACCTGAACTAGATGCCTATCGAAAATGAGTCGTGTCAGAAAGTATTTTGCAGAGTTATGCCCCTTGTCTAATAAAATCCACTAATTCCTATGTTAAGTTTGCATATAATTTCTATATCATGTTTGTATAATATCACATTTATTTATTGATTGGATGACTGATTTATTTATTTATTCTCTTACACAATGCGAAGAATGCCTGCAAATCTGTTTTGAAAATGACACTAGATGCCTATCGAAAATGAGTCGTGTCAGAAAGTATTTTGCAGAGTTATGCCCCTTGTCTAACAAAATCCACTAATTCCTATGTTAAGTTTGCATATTATTTCTATATCATGTTAGTATACTATCACATTTATTTATTGATTGGATGACTGATTTATTGATTTATTCTCTTAGACAATGCGAAGAATGCTTGCAGAACAAAATTTATTCACAACATGATTTGTATAGTTTTACTTTTTTGTTTTGCTAACAACCTAACCTAACAACACTTTTTAGTTGCCACACGTCATTTTATATTCCCACCGCTTAAATGTTTCTCCAAATTTGGCTCTCTTCTAATGATTTCCATTTCAGCAATTTTAGTTGTGTTTACCAAGATATGACAAACGTATATCTATAATGTATGTATTTATTCCAGAAACAAATTAATTTAAGGGGAGGAAAACTTCTTTTTTTTTTCAAAGAAAGTACACTTACAATACCAGGGGTAAATATTTCTTCCCAAACGCCAATCAATTGGTAGAGACACCCTTACATTATAATAGCTGGGATTCAGAGCCGAGGGGCTTCGATAGCGCAGCTTCATGTTCTACATGGCAATAGATTCTTTTAAGCAATCGTGGTTCCAAATGGTACGGTACCAAATTCATAAAAATGGTTCTACATGGAACCGATTTAACTTCTTTGTAACGGTAGAACAAACCAAAACTTCCCTGAATGTGCAACCAAGAATGTATAGAAATGTAGACCTGTTTTGAATTAAACTCAAGAAAAATAACTTTCTAAAAAAAAGAATACAAAATGTTATTTTAGACTTTGTTGTTTCTTGATATATCTGATACCTTTGCAAGTAGAATGTTTTGTGAGTTAATGTTACTTCATGGATTATGGTAACAACTGCAGAAGCTATTTCGTTTTTATAACACGTGATGAGCATTTTCATGGGTTTTTGAAGACATTGGATCATAGAGCTTCCCCAAGGATCATTGGTTCTCTTGGAAACCATGTTACTTCTGGTAACGATGTTTCTTCGCGATGACCAATTGCCAGCGTCCAACTGACAATCCGTATTTAGGATCGGTACTTGACCGGGTCAATCCGAATATATGCTGATTTCAGGACGCGATCCCTTCTCGCCATGTTGAATGATGAATAACTTGACCTCTCATCATGTCAGACCTCTTCACCATCTGTTTTGCATTCTAAATATTACATCACATGCGCAATGCTGCACTATACTGACCAGGCTAGATACTCGTATAAATTCCCATCCGTCCTCGGCTTAACCTTGGATCCGGGAACTTGGGAAATATGAAAATGCCGGTGTGATAAATAAGAATGGCCTGATGATTAGTGTCCCTTTTCATATCCTGTTCTAGCTGGGTTAGAAGATAGGGGCCGGACACTCTTAGCCACCGGACATTCTCAGCCTCCACGCCGGTTTTCTTCATTAACATTTGAATTGACAAATGAAGTCATTCAAAATTGGACCCCGTGATTCACTGTTTTCCATCCCCGTTAGGACTATTATGAACACCTATCTAGCAACCACAATTTGTACCCGGAGCCTCACAAAAGTATATCGGTGCACAATATACTAATTTTGACCATACTAATTGGTCAAAACAGGCTTCGCGGATTTTGCTGATACAGGGTTAATATGCGTAGTTTGCTTGCTGGCCACCGAATTCCAAGAGAACATCTCGGTTCATCTTTGGCATCTTAATGGAGTTAATATGTTAGGAAGGATAACATCTCAACAATGCTCCTGATTCGCTCAGCCATATCAATATTCTGTCTAACAGTCGGCCGTCTGGATCAGTTATCTGACAAGTCTGTCGTTGTTTGATTGGATGTTTGACAGGTACTGACCACCGACCCGGTCAATCTGGATATATATATATATGCTAAAATGAGGACATACTTTAGGTGGATATTTAGCGAGGATAGCGGGCATTTAGTTGTCCGTAACCCTTGAACACCTAAGGGGTTCATCTTATCAAGACTGGCTTAACACTTTTATGCCTATATAGTACTCATATGTTACCATTTTTAATAAGGGCCCTCTGTGGCCGAGTGGTCTAAGACGCTTCGCTGGTGACCACTAGCCTCACACTGCTGAACCGGCACGGGTTCGAGCCCAGCTGGTCCATGTGTGGAAGTTTGACAGGTAAATGCCGACGGGCGGTGGTTCTCTCCGGGTACTCCGGCTTCCTCTACCAACTAAACTGACTGTCACCATATCAGTGAAACAACCTTCTCTCTAAAAAACCTTGAGTGAACTGTTCTATTCAAGTTTGAGTGAAATGTACCTGTTCACTCACACTTGAGTTACTTTTCACTCAACTTGAGTTAATAATTTACAATCTTATGCTTGTGTGAATGTCACTCAAGCTGAGTGCATTTAACTCAAGTTGAGTGAAAAGTAACTCAAGTTGAGTGGAAATCTAACTCAAGTATTGAGTGGGAGGAATTTCCACTCTTACTTGAGTGAAATTTCACTCAACTTTTTTTAGAGAGTTGAGAGTGACATTAAACCCCATTTTTAATATGTCATCACAACCTTTCCATTCCATCGTGACCAAAAAGTAAGCTTTTGTTTAATATTACTGCCGATTGATCACACATGTAAACACAGATTTCAAGCCTTGGCCTCCAGCAACACTGGAGTCATGTGGCTGCTTCCATAAATACAAAGCGCCCAGTAGATTGTCTTGTCATGTTTATGCCAACAGTGACGTCTTCCCTTATAACTTCTATTCATTCATACATATTTAATATGCCTGGAATGCAAAATAAGTACCATAACTGAGGAGTAATAAAAATCAACGTATAACGTGCCGTACATTGGCGTATTTCTCGTTCTTTCCTAGTCTAGGTGCGTGTATTTGGCTTTCGTCCAGATGGAGATATTCCTGGGACTGTGGGAACAATTCTGGTTAGTGACTTGAGTTGTTCCCCTTACTTGTACACGTCACGGTGGTCTCTATGATTTTTAACACTGATTTCCTGAGCGCTTCTGTTGTAAATGTGCGGTTTTATTAAGGGGTGTCTTGTTGTTGGTTCCGCATGTTTGGTAGAGAAAATTGGAATATACTGAGTCAGAATGCATCAAATATTTCTCTGAAAAAAAATGCCAGAAAACCTTGAAGGCAAACCCAACAATCACGCACCTTCATACTTCTAAAACTGATCTACGTATAGTTTCTTCTCCAGCTTTAACCACTAAATGTGTTTAATGAACATGCATTGTCTTTGAAATGCACTATACTTACATGAGTAGTTTGACTAGTGTGATTTGATTTAAGTGTGTACCTTGACCTATAAAGACTGACCATTTCCATGGTCGTAGGAGGCATTGAGACATGTTTTTGCCAATTTCGAGGTTTCTAGGTCACCTAATTAGGTCAGAAATTGGGTCAGAAAGTAGGTCACATTGACCTTGACCCAATTAGGTCAGATCACACTGACATTGACCTAATTAAGCGCATTTCCATGGTCTTTGAAGGCATTAGGACATGTTTTTGCCAATTTCGATGTTTATAGGTCACCTAAGTAGGTCAAATTTTCATCAAAAGTGGGTCAAGTTTCAAGGTTCAAGGTTCTTTATTTGCTGATCACAGCGCCCGTTATCGAGCAGATATACAATCAAGCGAAGATAATTAAGTATATATACATATAGAATAACCTAGTTGATTAGAAATAATTTGATTTGCGGAAAAATAGCAGTCGTGATACAAGGAACAATAATGCCAGGAGCAGCGATTTCGCTGGCATTTTACAATAAATTATGATCTTACTGACTAGTATCTGTGTGTAACGCTAAAAACGTATATTAGCTAACATCTGTTATTCCTGTACCAGTAACACATTTGTCATGTTTAGATGCCGAAACATCAATCATATTGCTACGTGCGCTCATACAATCATGAACAAACTTACCTAAACTTTTCACAATAATTGGATCCTCGCACGATAAGAGCCAAATAAATTTGTTTGAAATATCGAGTTGAGAAAAGTTAGCATTCATGCTATCACGTTTAAATAGAAATATGTCCCGAAAATTATCATATTTATTACATTCCATTAAAAAATGGAATTCATCTTCAACCTTACCAGCATTGCAAAGAGTACATAAACGCTTATCTGCTGGTACTTTGGCAAATCTACCTTTCTCAATCTGAAGGTCATGGCTACTTGTTCGTAGCTTACATAAGTCACTGCGATGATCTCGATTCAGAATAGATAAGTAAGGTTCCAACACAAAATTTAGCTTGAAGGTTCTATATGTTCTGAGTTTGTTACCATACGCTACGTTGGGACGGTCGGTAAACAGTTGTTCATTCCACCAATTACAAAATACAGAAGAGAAACTTCTTGCGGCTTTGGAAACTAAGCTACCAACAGATAAACTTTTTTTCTGTTCGTATAAATGACTTAGATTTAAGAATGACAATATACCTTTAATACCCGTTACCCAGGTCTTTTTCCCTTGGGTGTCCAATTTGATAGAAAAATCAAAAGCTTTCTTTAATAACGTATCATCAGGCATTTCAAATAAGCGACGCCAGTATTTAAGCATTGAACAAATAACATCAATTAGCATAGGACGTCGACCGAGTTCACCTAACACAGCACAATTTGTACATTTGGAGTTGACCCCCAGAATGTATTTACAGTACTTCAAGTTAAGTCTTTCAAGTGGTTCATTCTTAATATAATTATCTAAAAATGATTTTTTACTCAATTTTGTGACAATGGATGATCCCCAAATTTCTGAACAGTAGAGTAAAATAGGCTTAATAGTATGATCAAATATATGCAAAGAAGTGGAGATTCCAGGAGGGTTACATGAAAAACATTTTCGAATTTTGAAGAATGCCTTGCCATTCAGTTGAACTTTGGCCAATTTCCACGTTCCAGATGGGTTAAATGTAATTCCTAAATATGTGTACGACTGTACTGTTTCTATTTGGGCATCACCAAGACAGAATGATTTTGGAGATGTTCCACTTTTACAGTTAAATATCATACATTTAGTTTTAGCTATGTTCACTTCCAGATTCCATTTATCACAGTATAATTGTAGTTTATCAAGGGATAGTTGTAAACCCGCCTTACTGTCAGACAATAGCACAACATCATCTGCATACAATAAACAATTGAGAGGTGTGGTCCCAAGGAATACCGGGTCACATGAATTATCGAATATGGATGGTAGATCATTAATGAAAATTTTAAAAAGATTTGGGCTTAAATTGTCGCCCTGACGAACACCAGTGAATGATTGAAAAAAGTTTGTCAGTGCACCAGCAACCTTTACACATAGCATATTGTTATTATACATATCTTTTTAAAATCTTGTAAAATTGTCCACCTATACCGATCGACTGCAGTTTGCAAAAAAGACCCGTATGCAAACCTTGTCAAATGCTTTCGAGAAATCAACGAAGCAAGCGTATATTGGTTTGTGTTCAACCTGTTGGTATGAATCTACCAATGTTTTCAAAACAAACATATGATCAGAGGTCCTCACACCTTTAGTAAAGCCCAATTGTTCTTTTCTAATGATATCGCGAGAGGAAAGAAAATTTTCCAACCTGTTATTAAGAACTGAGTTGAATAGTTTGCCAATATTACTGGTTATAGTAATTCCTCGATAATTGGAGGGGGTTTTCTTAGTACCAGACTTGTGAATAGGAGAGATGTAACCTTCACTCCAGCATCGGGGATAAACCGCATTGGAGTAAGTAAGGTTAAATAATTTTTGAATGCATGAACCAAGACTGGTATAGCCATATTTCAGCATTTCGTTACAGATACCATCTAGGCCACATGCTTTTTGTGTTTTAAGTCCTTTAATTGCCTTACTAATTTCATTTTCTTTTATTCTATAGTCTAACTCACTGAAATTAGTTTGCTGTTCTACATGTTGTAAATTTGTATCAATGAAATTCCCAGTTGAACTGAAGTTACTATTTACATTTAATTTCTCAAAATGTTTTAACCATTCATCTGGTGATACATTTTCTGTATCTTCCTTTTTTGGATTGTCCTTCTCTTTAGTTCTTCCAATATTTTCCAAAATTCTTTCGGCTTATCGTCGACTAAATTGTCTAGATTGTTAATAAGCTTGTTTCTATATTTTCTCCTTTTATATTTCCTTGCTTTTCTAAGATCTTTTAGAGATTTAAAGTACGAAGATCTAACACATGGTACCTTTGGATATATAGATAATAGATACGCTTTGTACTTTGTGCTACTTTTAAGACTTTGCAAAGTTTTATCATACCACCTTGGTTTCTTTTTAGTAATTATACGAGTTTTTCTGGCTCTATTAGACTTAATGCATTTCAAGGCTATGTCCCCAGCAGTTTTAAGGATATTGTTAAAATCATTTGCTGCACAGTCAACCTGCTCTTGGGAGTATCTGTTTTCAAGAAATTTATCAATAGCATTTTGAACTGGATGCGAACATAAAACATCTTGATATTTGTGAAGTGAGTCCTCTGACCATATGTATCTAGAAGGCATAGGCTTTAGGTCATTCTTCAAAATTTTTATATGATAATTTATGCGTAGCATAAATGATAATTGACAGTGATCGGACAGATAACTGTAAACCTGTGTACATGAAAATACGATATTAATTTTAGCAAAGTATCTGATACGACAGTATAATCTACAACACTGCTGCCACCTGGTTGATGACAGGTGAAGCGTCCAATTGTGTCAGCTCAGAACTTGCTGGTAACAGTCCCCTAATGCACGTTCATGCCAAAATCAAGGTTCTAATGTCAACGGTTCTCCCTATTTTGCCGGAGAAAGGATTCGGATGGACTGACTGACTGGCTGACTCATTACCGGACAATTGCAAATGAGAGCCTACTTCGTTGGAATTAGATAGCATGATTGGGAGAAAACAGTCTGGCTACCTAGTCATTGTCTCCATTGATTTCCATTGTCCCTATATAAGTATAGATCACTAAACTTGAGGTCCAGATGTGATCTTTGTGGACTGAGTAAACATAAGACAGAAAGGTACACTAATTGTAGGCCTAATGAATAACGGAAATTGTTCTGTCGGACCGGAAATCGTAATGAAATTTATTATTCCAAGAGAACTGTACACTTATTTGAGTTAATTTGCATTTTTTATACCATGACATAGAACTGAATGAAGATGTATCACCTTCATTATACCCTACTATGAAATCAGGTAAGAATTGATAGTTTGTGCTCTGCTAATGGCGGGGAATTTTCAAGCAGTTCAGTGACAGCTACAAGTTTGTGTTCTTTGGTTTGCCCTTAATTAAGTCAAAATTAATTTATTGTACCAGATGGTTATCTGTATCCAGTTATCGTTTCGCCTCCTCCGTTGATGTGATTCGTACATACTTACATTGGACAGCTTTAACGTAAATAGGATTCGCAATTTGTACCGGAAGTTCACAAAAGTATCTTTTTTATACTTGATATTCAGTATATTCCTGATCTTAGATCCTAGATTAGAGTATATAGTATGCTTCCTGGTCACCGAATTCCAAGAAAACACATTTCCGGCATGTTAATGAAGTTAATATGTTAGGAAGGATAACATCTCTTCGCTCAGCCATATCAATATTCTGTCTAACAGCCGGCCGTCTGGATCAGGTATCTGACAAGTCTGCCATCAGTTCGGACATTTCTCTCCGGTCTTTGATTGGATGTTTGACAGGGACTGACCACTGACCCGGTCAATGCGGATATATATGCTAAGATGAGGACAGAAATTACGTAACAAATCAACGAAAAATTCCGAGGGATGGCACATATAGTTCTCCTTGACCCCCGTAACACCTGCCTGTTTCCTCTCATCAACATGGTCTTAATAATATCTACCTGTCAGTTATACGACCTTTGCTCTTCCTTCGCCCCTACTCTGGTAATAGCTGCGCAATCCTAACACGTTCATCTTGTATTTCCTCCGGGTCTATCGTAGGCATGATATACCTGGGTTCCGAGAATGACATAAATAGTGCCATACTCTCTTTCAATATATTTACAATCTTAGAACGTTTATTCTATATGGCAATAGATTCTTTTAAGCAATCGTGGTTCCAAATGGTACGGTACCAAATTCATAAAAATGGTTCTACATGGAACCGACTTAACTTCTTTGTAGCGGTAGAACAAACCAAACCTTCCCAATGATGTGCAACCAAGAATGTGTAGAAATAACTCAAGAAAAATAACTTTCTAAAAAAAAGAGTTGAAAATGTTATTTTTGTGAGTTAATGTTACTACATGGATTATGGTAACAACCGCAGAAGCTATTCTGTTTTCATAACACATGATGAGCATTTTCATGGGTTTTTGAAGACATTGGAATGGAGCGTCAATCCCTGAGTATCATTGGTTCTCTTGGAAACCATGTTACTTCTGGTAACGATGTTTCTTCGCGATAACCAGTCTTCCTTGCAGTTGCCAGCGTCCAACTGAGAGTCTGTATTTAGGATCCGTACTTGACCGGGTCAATCCGAATATATGCTGATTTCAGGACGCAATCCTTTCTCGCCCTGTTGAATGAAGAATAACTTGACCTCTCATCATGTCAGACCTCTTCACCATCTGTTTTGCATTCTAAATATTACAGTGTTACTCTGACATCACATGCTATAGATACTCGTATAAATTCCCATCCGTCCTCGGCTTAACCTTGGATCCGGGAACTTGGGAAATATACCTTGAGCAGGATGCGCTCATCTTTTTATACGAGCGTCCAGTCCAACATTCTGTTGGCAGCCTATGTCAATAAATCGTTTCAGCCTCACTAATCTTATATGGCATTATTGCCTTCCGAATTCACGAAAAAAAGGTGATAACTTCTCATTAAACCTATGCGGTATAACGGGCTGGGATCATTCATCCCACACACGTGCACGTATGTTGGATGACCAATCACGACGTCCGACACAAACTGCAGGTGTGATGCTCTCCAGCAACGTTTCTCTCAGTCTGTCGCTAATATTTTCACCAAAAAACCAATTCAATTTAGGATTTAATTTATATGGGAAAAATAATCCCATATTAGCTTGATCAAGGGATTAAAATTCCCACCTCCGAATGTATTCCTTCTATCGAGTGGGACATTTCATCTCATGATCAAGCTCTATGGGATCCTCTTAATCCCTTGCTCTTAGAGATTTCCCTTTAGACTTTGCAACAGGTGGACCAATGTAACACATTCATTCATATTTTAGCATCTGCAAAAGCCAAAACCACTCTGTGCCATACTTCCAAACGTTTTTGTAAGACGATCTGTCCTGTCTTTGGTCAGTGTTGAACAGAAGGGGTTGCACATGAGGAGTTCTTCTCTTATTCTTATATTATTTTATAATGCTTACTTTTACCTGTTTTGATTTTACTCTCATTTTACTTGTCTCTTGTCCTATGTATATATGCATTACGTGTCCATCTCGTATATGCCAGGACCTCTGGGAAGAACAGGCTTGGCCTGAAGGAACATCCCTGGTAAAATATGGGTCAAATACATAATAATAAATAAATAAGAACAAAATGCGTTACGTGTGTTATCTGCACTCTTTGCCGTGGATTGAATGGTCCTACAGAAGGGACCATTACACGGCGTTTGAATCATCTATCTAAATGTAATAGCATTAATTTATTGGGACTTGCGACTTCCCATCAGGCTGCTAATCAGTATATGATTTTCCATTTCAACCAACGAGACAAGACATTATACAAAGTGTTCTGTTGAAATCAACGCGACGATGGAAACGGGATAATGAGGTGTCGGTGAATTCGAAACCTCTCTTTGAAACTATATGGCTAGTTTGTAACAAATAGTAATTAAAAATTTTGCAAATCTACAAAAAGTAAACTCAAATCTGAGACTTGCATGTACAGGAGGATTTAATTACAGAACAAAGTACGGACGTATTACAAGTGATGAGTTAAAGTGGTTGCCTATCTTTATCATCAGTAGATTATTGAATACTATCAAGTTCATATCAGCAGTTGCAGTCTCTGGAGCTGCGATCAGTTATATACATTGATTTCTCAGTGTCCTCCTCGTCAGAACTATCGTCATCACCATCACCAAAGTACCCTTCCAGCTCCAATGCATCTACTCCCATTTTATCTGAGTTTTTCTTTTTAACTTTCCTCTTTGACCTTCCCCGAGGAGGCCTGCCGCATTTCCTATCAATGAAGTCATCAGAAGATACTGAGAAGCGTCCCCGATGGTTATTGTTCTGGCTGACGTCACCAACCGTGATCGTTCCTTGTCGGACTCCGCGTTTTTCGTCCGCCAGTTCCAGTTCCTTGATTATGTGTACGATCGGTGATTTCGTTGCCCGAGAAGCGTACTTGACGTCCTCCCACTGTACGCTGTCAAATATGGGATGTTTCATGACGGCTGATGCTCCTGTCGTGTACCCCAGTCGCTGCTCCTTCACTGGCCTGAGCTGGCTCTCGATGAAATCTTTGGCGAGAGGTGACATCTTTGTGACATCGGGAGTTATCCCGAGTGTAGCCTTCATCTTCGTCTCGTTCATTGACTTACCAAAACACGGCGGTTTGCCCTCAATTATCTCGTAAAATGTGCAGGCCGTTGGCCATAGGTCAGCCAACCTGTCGGGCATTTTGCAGTCCAGCATTTCGGGGGATGCATACGCTGGCGTGAGTGCATGTCCGCCCGAAGAGCCATCACTGAATCGTATGGCGGCTCCAAAGTCCGCCAACAGAGGATACCCATTACAGTCGAGAAGAATATTGGCTGGTTTGATGTCGAGGTGCAGTATTCTCTTTTCGTGGATGAATTGAACGGCTGTTAATACGAACGAAGTAACCCAAATGGCTTCCGTTTCGCCAAAATAATTCCGTTGGTAATCTTTCTGGAGCCATTTCCACAAATCCCCGAGCTCATAATACGACATGCATATATATCTTTTCCCCTCTTTAACAAGACATGCGCAGAGTTGGATGACGAAGTCGCTCTGACATTCTGCTAGAAGCTCTGACTCGCGGCGACTCTGTGAGTTTGTATTACATGTCTTTATTGCAATCCGTTGATTGTGTTCCCCCAACATTGCCAGTTTAATTTCTCCAAAACCTCCCCGGGCCAAGATTGTATGGACTGTCCAATCTTCCGGGCCAATGGTGTACCAGATATCACCAGAGGCGTATTCCACTATGACCTCGTCTGTTGGGGCAGACAATGGCTGAGGTAGGCCTAGGACGTCTATGATGGTGGTAGTACGATGCACAACCGGTTTGTTTGAATCCGAAGGCCGTGGATACGGGAAAAATTTGGCTTTACGGCGAGGTGGGTTCGGGGTTGAAGGGGATGCCACATCTCTGCCTTTGATCCGTTCTGCGCTGGAACTTCTATCTCCTCCGAGATCTGTGATGTGTTTACGTGGGGGATTAAAGTCCACTGGTGTGTCGCGTGATAGCGAGCTGGAGAAGCATGGTCGATTGTGTACAGGTATGTCCAATACACTGCAGTCATGTTCAGCATTCATCGGGTCATTTATCCCCTGGCAGCTCAGTGAGTCCAGTTTTCTGACCATATTCCACGATTGTTTGGTGCCGCCGTTGCCACCGACGATCGACGCAATTGGCACGACACAATCTTCCACTTCAACACCAAACGCCCCACAACCGGAACACATGTTGAAGATTCTCCTTGTAACTTTGATCACCTGGTTGGCAAATCGACGAAAACGACGTCCCATTTTGACAAATTACTCATCAAACGTTGAAGAAAACTACTGTGAGTTGTATATACTGGTATATACGAACAGTGAGGATTGACAATTCTGGTTGTCAATCACGACGTTACATCCGGGTATTCAATGACCTTTGTGACGTTGACGTTTCTTCTCACTGGTAACGTTGGGTTGGCGGCAGATTCAAAGTTTCGGTATAGTGGTGAACGTAAATCCTTCATGGGTTCTATGGCTAAGAACCAATTTATGGCCAATTTATTACCTGTATATGGTAGGATTCTGCTGGTGGACTGTTAGTCCCCGAGGCCCGCCCTCTGTACATGTCATTTGACAAATATATGTAGGTTTATTGTTTTGGTGGGAAATTTAAGCCGTACGACGCCGGGCATCACAGGTTAGTTTTTTTTAGTATTCTTGCATTTGCCAGGTTTACCTCATGTCGAAACGTTTATTCCATCAGACGTCCTCGATGCCCATCCTTTAACATCAGATGAATTATTTATTTGAGCTGATCTGTCATCACAGCTCCCGAGATAGCGTATCTACTTCCGCTTAAGCCGGTGCTAGGGGCCATGTGGATACTTCATGAACAGCTGCAATAAATGCGCGGCTGAGATACTAAGGCTATGTCCGAGAATCCATCGTATTTTCGGCACCGAATGTGAGGTGCCGAAGGGAGCTTTCCTGTGGAGTCATATGGTTACTTTTTAGTCGTTAGACGTCGTCAATTTTTCCCACCTCTTGCATATCGCTCCAATAAACATAGACGTCCCATTTTCTGCCACTCAGATTTGACTGAGGTGACCATGGAGTGCTATTTTTAATTTACATTAATGACTTACCTGACTCGTTAAGCTGCTTGTGCACGATATTTGCCGATGACACAAAGCTTTACAAAGCTGTATATTCGGTTAACAACTGCAAAATCTTTAAACAGGATTTGAGTTTAGTTGAACAGTAGTCAGAGGTTTGGCAAATGCCTCTCCAGATCGAATACATCTCAGTCTGGATGCATCCGATTGACAGTTCTTCGGTCACCATATCCAATCATCTGACGTTGTTATTCATCCCATCTAATTCACTTAAACAAACTGGAATGTAAGAAACGCGTATGATCAAACCAATACGGAAGTTTCATAACATTCTCGGTAAGAGTGTTTGCCCCCTGTCCGCCAGCTGGTGTTTGAGTCAGGGAGGGGGACTAAATATATTGGTCTTGTAGCAACCTGTTGTATGGTGACGCTATGCAACAATCAGATATGGCGACATCATCATGACGTCGCTGGCGTTACAATGAAAAATGTCGCCGTGAACGTGGCTATGTCCAAATACAAAATATTACATTGACAAGGTGGCCTGTCATGCGAGCGAGCCCAATTTTGAAGTTGTTGAGATTGCCGTTTGCTCAATTTATTGCACAGTTTTCATGGCGCCCTATCTCTTCTCATGCTATACAGTTCATTTTGTTCTGGAGTAGCCGTCGTCGTGTGATAACGTGGGACCGATTATCCTCCCCCTCCCACTCTGACTCGAGCGCCCACTAGCGGGAAAAGGCAAATTACTCGTACATTGACAGTTCAGAGACCTCGCTATTTGATGGATTGTTGGATGGACAATATGATTCTTTATCCAAGTGATGCCTGCAACTCCAGAAAGAAACTTCATTGATGTGACCAATTGGGTTAATTCATTTTGTTCTCAAACCTTCTTCTGTTATCGGTAGGATTCAGAATAGGCTATAGGCAGTGTTTCTATATCAGTATACGGAATCCTCATGACTGAATGTTATGGAATTATTTGTCATCTCTCACTCGCACAAGAAGTGTTTCATGGAATATATGGAATTTTAAAAAGAATCTCGACCACTATTTGGATCTTGTGAACCAAAGATTAACTCACCAAAGTTTTTAAACACTTTTTATTTAAATATTTCTCCAATATGTTATAACAAACACAATGTCGCACTAACATGCAGATCCTAAAATATCGAGGGAAAACATGCCTAGCGTTTAAAATGTGCAGCACAAATTAAAAGAAGTGTCATTTTCAAATTGACCTTTCCAAATGGACATTGCAATCTTACGAAAAATAGTCTATGGTCTTTCCGCGTGTTCACTCATCTCTGATTCGTCATCTGATACCATTGTTATCTATATTGTGGGCCAGATGATGGAACAGATTGATTCAAATTGGATATACTCACAACACAAGAGTTTTTTTTTTTTTTTTTTTTTTTTTTAGTGCAGGCATTAAATAAAGAAAGAATAATATGGCATACAGTCAAGCTAGTTTCTTGGAATAGAGAATCGATCAACAGTTTCCAATGATGCCGGTGTGAAAGGAATGGATGTCCCATGAAACAATATCCTTTATGTTTCTCATTGGGAAATGATGTCTTACCTGAGTTGCAGGCCAGGAAAACATAATAGACGGATTAACAATTAGGACCCGGACATTCTTTTCTGTTACATCGACAAGAGATGATGGTCATATTCTACAAACAGCTTCACTTCAATTTTTAACACGGCATAACTCCCTCTCTGGATTATATCGGAGGACTTTATATGATATACACCAACAATTTTCAGTCATATTTTTCGACGACCCAGTCACGTTATTATTATCCAGTCCTTCATATATCCCCTTCGTGCTAATGAAGATACAAGTTCCATATTTAAATTCTTTGGTATAACTCGACTCGGGATCGAATCTGGGACTTGTCGCTTGCGAAGCAAGCGCTCCACGAGAAGGTCATCGCAGTGCGGTCACAAATAGGGACCATACCACTTGGTCAGAAGAACCACCAGCATATACGTATCGATCCTAAGGTCAAATGGGTATAAACATTTTGAACGTCGATATTAGATGATCCAGAACCATGTACCGGTACAGCAAAATATTCAAGTTTTATAATGTAAACGCTCCGATTCGTCTTAGTTCAAGTTATCATTTTAGATATACTACAAAATACATGTTAAAATGAGTACGAAAATCCAAAAGCAGACCAAACTCCAATTTCAAACATTCGTTGACACTGTTTAACGTCATTTATGACTATGACTATACATAATATAAAATTTTACCTAAACGAAACATATCATTTCGTGTCGCATTAAAAAAATTAATTTCTGGCTTCACAATAGTAACAGCTAAAAGAGTTCTGGCTATGAAAACATGAATATAAAACATAAACTGGCGGTCTGGGACTATGGTCTTGTGTGCGTCTCAACACTATTCTGTAATTTAGTCGTCCAATCTAATTAAAATTAAATCCTATCTGCTCCTCCATTTGGATATGTCGCTTGAAGGATCTAACAGGCTTGCAGTAACTCAAGTGTCAACCAATGCCGAGAACGCTTCATCTTGCTTTGAAGACAACATAAATGATACAGAATGTTTGGTTGGCTCAGTCGACGTTTTATGCCGTCGAGGTCCCGACCTAATTTGTGGCACCACAGTACGGGGTAGATATATGGACTGGTCTTTGGTGTAAACATTGGGGCAAACGGATACGGGGACCCTATCTCTCCTCCCCGACGGCAAGTGGATTAGTCCAGATGCGACCATGATGTCAATGCTATTAAGTATTCATGGTACGGGCACTCAGAACACTAAATTCAATTGAAATACGTAAGATCTTATATAGCGACAGTTGGGGAGCATTGATAGGATATGAATTTATTAAGATTGTTTAGCCGTCTAAAGGAGATGTTGTGGGAATCTATTTTGTACCGTCCAGCCCAGAAACTTCTCTATCCTGGTCCAGACGAAACATGCAGTTTGTAAACAGCTACAGTCGGTAAATAATGTACATGTCAAGCTTCAAAAGCAAAGAGGGGTTATAAAATATTTTATAGCTGCTAGAAGATACTTACAGTCTAAATGACTGGTACAAGTTTACCTATTGGTGGAGATCAAATAGTCTTTTCCGACAGATAGTATAGGCCAACTGGCTACCTCTGAAACATTCTTTCGATAACAGAAAAATGAATTAGCGGTTAATATTTCTCAAGATAATAACTTTGAATGAAAACGTCAGACTCTTGTAACAGTTGGAATATCTTAGAAAGTCATGTTGACATGTACCGTATATACTATTTCAACATCGATTGTGATCTACTCATCGAGATCAAATGCATACAGGCGCAAGCTGAAGTATCAGCGAGCCCAGTCCGTTTAACCTCTCTTGGGCCGGTTTTCAGTCCGCGCGAGCATGGCCAACGGAAGTGACGCAATGGAATCAGTAGAAATCTCGGGTCGGGTCTTGTGGTTCTCAAATAGGAGAGATCATCGATGTATTTTCTCATTCAATACAGAACGTTGGAACTTTTTACGCTCAGTTGGAACTCTTGAGTTAAATGTGGAAATGCTGTGTATCGAATGCGCACTTGTTTATATCTTGGGTTACGAAATCGTCTATGCAACTTGATGAAACCATATAACACTTTGTGTATATCACTTTGTGTATATATAATTACTCGACCCTCTGGCAGAAAGGCCTCGGCCTAAGAGATGTAAATCGAGTCTAAATAAAGCCTTTTATTATTATTATTATTATTAAATCACATTTGGACATCGAGTGTACCTATTTTGGGTGTGTGGGGAGGGGGCAACATCCTTCGCCATTCTTTGAGTCGATGGATCAATACATCATTGTATACTAGCTCACTCAATCGTATCGCGATGACCGTATCACCGTCGTTATTGCGTATAACTCATTAGAAGAAACGAGACATGTGCTGTTCTGTACAGAAACGAAATTTAGTTATTGACATTGCCAGATTATTATTTTCTTCGTATTCAATACGTTTTATCTCGGCATTTATGTTATATACATCTCGCCATATATACCCTTCCTGTATATATCATCATCCCCTCTTCCCGGAAATTACGAGGAAGCATATTGCTATCCACGCCTTTATTTGATCGTTATATAATGGAACTTCACATACATACAGGACATCTTTTATACAATACTGCATGATGTATTAAAGAGAACCACAGATTAGTGAATATCATTAGTAGGCGTTGGCATATATTAATGGGGTAATTTGTCGATGTGTGTGGTTCTTTCAGTTCAGTTCTGAAGGACGTTGAATTACTATAGGCCCTACGTGATGACTTTATATGTTATTCAGAACTTAATCGTTCGAAATGAGACATCAGATCTGGTAAAAACTAAGAATATCAGGCTCCTATCTCTTAACCCACCTAAGAAATTGTTTCCTGATTTGTATCTCAAGACATATTTTCCAAAGGAGAAACGTATGAAAAAGTGCACTCTTTCATTGACACCGGCGTTCAGTAGATACTCAGCGGTCGCCCATACCCATCCATAGAAAAAGTGCACCAAGGGTTATCTCCCTGTAAATAAACTTGATTGGTCAATTAAAATCTTCTGAAAGAATCCCGATGTTTTCATTGGCTTGTGGAGAAAATTGGAAGAACATTCAGCCAATCACATGCAGAGATTCTGTGAAGGTTTATTGACCTATACGGATATGGATGTTCAACCAACCAATGAATACATCGAATTTCTCTTTGAAAATGTGCATTGACCAATCAAGTGTTTTCAGAATGGAATACATTTCTTGCTACACTGGAGTTTCTATAAACATCTATTGAAATACTTTGTCCACGTCACGATTGCACTGCTAAACAAAACATTGCCATGTTCTTATCGAATCCTCATAACGGACAATTTTTCTCTTATATATATAAAAAAAAAATCTTGAGTTTCAACACATTACAGTTACGCTTTTATTGTGTCGGTTCATTTGAACATCATTGGGGTCTAAAACGCAAACGGCAGTGCCATCCATCTCAGCACAGGAGAATTTCGAAACGTAGCACCAGAGGTATTTCGCTCTCAGAAGTGTGATTCTCATCGCATAATTTGGGAAACCTGGAATGGCCTACCCATGAGCGCAAATCTCTAGAAGTTCTTGAAGCCCTTGTCCGTGCTATTGCTGATGTACTTGATAGCTTGTCTTATCCGCTGAGGAGGAATACACTATATACTTATTTACTTACCTTATACCTTATCTATTCTCAAACAGGTGTCTTCTAGTTTGACGCTCGAACCCACATGAAGAAAGAAGATTTTAATCAGCAGAACTTTTCTTTGTGAAATTTAATCCGTTATCTCTCAAGTTATCTCGTCTTACTTCATTACATTTAGTCTAAAATAATTACCATCATCTCTATACCTTCCGTTAATTTCTGGCAATTTGAACTTCTGGTGTGAGTGGCAATGATAGAACCGGTAATGCAGATTATATTTAGTGCAATGGAGTGAATAAAGGGCGCACTTTATTGTTATTCTTCAAAATTGAGGTTATTCATTCTGTGATTGACGTCACAATCAAATTTTATTATTAAAGATATACTGACTCAGTGATTGGCTAGAAATTTTTTTGAATATCCACACACACACATAAGGAACTGAAGTTTCGAAAACTAATCTCTGTTATATGGCAAGCCGATTTTGGCATTTCTTCAGTTATTTTTTATATCAGAAATTCTATTCTTGATATAAAAAATGAATCAATAAAGCCCAAAACGGCGCCCTTACATGCTATACGCCAAGCCGTGAGTGCAAATACTCGTTTATTTTTGATATAAAAAATAAATCAATAAATCCCCAAAACGGCACAATATCGTGAGTGCAATTGCTCATTTTTTATATATATAAAAAAATATCTTTTTGATATAAAAAAAAAAAATTGATATAAAAAAGAAAGAATTTTTGATATAAAAAATAGAAGAATAAATACCCAAACGGCTTGCCATACCCTTAAGGGTCATTCATTGTGGGATGTTGTTGTAACAGGACTGACGTCACCCCATCATGCATGGTCACAGCATGCTAAAGATTCACACATGCTAAATAGGTTGTCTTTAGGCAATATTAATGCAAATCTGATGATTAGATCCATATATCCAATAAAAATTATTTTATAACTTTTTTGAACTTTGTCAATATTTGGTACACAAGATACCAAAATATTTTCAAATCTCAATGCAGTAACTTTTAAGAACTGTCAGGAATGCCATGTTTGTCATCATTTTTGAAGTATTCAGTTTTGATAAACAATTATCTCTTATTAACTATGCCCACTTTGAACTTATATGATCCATAATATTTTACCCAAGTTGATATCTAATCTAGCTAAATAATATATAGCCCTCACAAGTTGTCGACTGGAAAATTCAGACGGCGATATATGTGTTACAATTTCACAATAGTGCGCAGGATTTTAAAATAGTGCGCAGGAGGGGATAGAGATTAAATGTACGGCAGTTTCAGAGGTGATTCGTAATAAAATTATCTAAAACCCTCGCTGGGGGTGACTGGGGCCGTCCTATAGCCCTCATACTCGTGAGGGCTATATATTATTTAGCTAGTTGATATCTTGGAAATTATTTCAAACAGATAACCAGAAGAGCTCATTATATCTCGCTGTAATATCCTTTGAAGACATTTTATCTTGTTTACCAAAAAATTTTCAGAAGATCAAAAATATCCCAAAGAAATGTTAATAATCAGATATTTTCACAAGATTTGCAATAATATTGCACCAAGAAACCAAAATAATATGTGTGTTCAGGTTGTTATGATTTGTTAATTTTAAGATATGTGATACTTTAGGGTGACACCAATCCTGTTTCAACAACAACATACCACAAACAAATTGCATATTCTCAAACTATCCTATAGGATATGTTTCCGTGACATGCATTATCCCTCAACTTGATTATATCAAACAGGAAACGGTATATAAACAAAACAAAATGCCAAGTCTGAATGTTTAGGAGAATTACATGTGTAATATGCTACTTTCGTAAATACGACCAGTATTATATGTATTACTGGTATTTAGTTCCCTTGATTATTTTTTTTTCTTCTGCTTCTTTTTTTTTCTTTACTGCTTATTGGAATTGTTTATGAGCTTGGTGTGAGAAAACGCAAAGTGGAGAAGGGGAAAATGCAAAAACACAACTAGAATGAACATACGGTGCATGTTAGCAGACGACACTAACGGCCCATGGATGAAAAACAGTAAACACATTTCATCTGCGTTGGAATGTGGCGTTTTAGTAACTTTCTTTAGTATAGTCTTCGTGTGCATATCTGAATGACCATTACCCACTTGCTTGATTAACCAAACATTTCCTTGTTGCCATGCGCATACGAAATTGCTGATAACAAAGACGATCAACAGACACAGTAAACAGATGGCGAATGGTTGCAATCGTAGAATCTCTGTTGCAATCGTCTTCCATAAAACTGCTGAGAGTGTTTCTGTGATGTTGTTGCTGACTGAAGAGTGAGTGAGTGAGTGAATATGATTTAACGTCGCTTTCAACACTTCAACACTATTTCAGTCATATCACGACGTTTGGTTCCTGTTCCTTTTCACACCCGGGACCCCACGGTTGCCCCAGTTAGTCGCCTCCTACGACAAGCTCTTTGAGGGGCTGAAGCCTATTCTTACCATGACCTGGAATGTGCTGACTGAAGAAAAACGTATGAGTAATAGTAATAAGTATGATGTTCTTGGCACATTAAGAATATTATGATCTTTCCAACACTAGATCAATCTTACAAGTAATATCATATCAACGCCCCTTTCCATAGTGTATGTTGCTTGAAGATATTACTTTTCGCATTCTGAGCTCATAATAGATATATCGGGTACACCCGAAAGAAGAGTTTTCTTTTGCGTTCTGGATAGTTCCAATTGTAGATATACATATTTCGGTGAAGTCTGTTACTTGTAATAGCTTAATATCAACAGAGAGGATAAGTTACTGCGCAGCTTACTGTTTTTGACAAATCCATGGTATGAAGGTCCAGTACGTACTTGTTACATTTCTAGTCACTATCTCGATAAACCGGATTTTGCTGGTCATGCAGTGGTTCTTCTAAAGTTTCCGTTGTAGTAAAGGAATGTACAGCATCTATTACCCTATCGACTTGTTTGTCTGACCCAGAATGCTGAAAGTATTTCCTACGCGCTTCACTATTGACCACAAGAACGCATGTTGGAAAACACCTGGATATGCTGCGCCCATCGGGAAACTAGATCTCGTGGAAACTCATCAAGGGCGAGATTAGTTCATTCCAGTTTGCGGCAAGCGAAATCCAAAATATCAGATGAAAACTTTTAAAGCGCCCTAATGAATTACAGCTTTAGATTGGCAAAAAGTAGCATAAGAAAATTTAGCATCGATTTCGGTATTTTCCGTAAGTTCTGCTTTTCGTGACCTTGGGTATATCCGAGTACCGGTATATCTCGTTTTCACCTGATCCAAACTATTTCCTGTCTTGTTTTACTCTGTTTGGCCTCTAACCTGCAAGAGTATGCATTTAAACTGGAGGTGTTCCAGACATGCTTTTAGATGATAATTTCATCGACATTCCGGGATGTTTGCCATGTTGTAAACTTTGTCTAAGTGATT
Source organism: Hanleya hanleyi (assembly GCA_036873755.1). Classification (NCBI taxonomy): domain Eukaryota; kingdom Metazoa; phylum Mollusca; class Polyplacophora; order Lepidopleurida; family Hanleyidae; genus Hanleya; species Hanleya hanleyi. Next base: position 18,271 of record JAVTVY010008168.1, on the reverse strand, counting down.
AATGCAAACACATTAACACGTGTTGAACTTGTCAGACTTATTGTGTCATTAGGTCAGTCAGGTGAGGCTAAAATGAGATGAATGTATATTAAGGTAAATGTTGGAAATATGCCATATAATCAGGTAGCGTGCGTACTTACACAATATAATTTCTTATTTTTATTTTTAGCTTTTTAAAAATTCTTGCGCGTGGTCGGTGTTTCTACGTGTATCGTATATACTTTTCTCTGCACAATAAAAGAAATGATTTCCGTTCGAAATTGCCGACTATCTATTTTTTTATTACGGAAAATGCTGACACCAATTAATCAACCCCGAGATGGAACTCTCTGACCGCAAAAGGTGCAAAACGACGTAATTGCCCATGTGACGCTACACTGAGATTATAGGCAACGAACCATTTCTTGAAATTGGCAATGTTGTATTATGGAGTTATATTATTTAACTCAAAGACAATAACATCTTGAAAGTTGTTTGTATTTTCAACATTTTGAAAGACACAATGATACTTATTTTCCGATTGTTTCGGTAAAGCCAATGTTAAAGGATTGCCCGGTGCTGACCATTGGTCTGCAGTCACGTGGGCAATGATGTCTTTGTGCACCTTTCATGGCTAAAGAGTTCTATCTCGGGACTGTCTTATTGCCAAACTTGTAACCCTCTGGGTCATCTATACGCGGTAAGACTGACCCTGGGATCGTGTGTATCAATTTTCAGCCCAATTTCGGCAACTAGATGAAGGAATTTCCCGAAATCAACACCACGTGATGTCGTCAGCCAAACAGCTAAACTCTACCGACGTAACCCCAACGTACCCCGCCTTTTTCGTGTCATGTGCTGTCCTACTTGTTTGAAATTACAGATCTAAAACACCGGAAGTTATTCACGTCTGTATCCTTTGTAGGCTCAGACAATATATGTTTCAGAAGTATGAAAATCCAATAATTTATCAGATTTATCGAGTCTGTTCTCCGCCGGATAAAAACCGAACAGTATTCGGTAAAGTATCGGATATCGCTCCGCAATAATGGCGACACACGATTCGCAAGCCATCTTATGGATGGCGAAGTCTACGCAAATGTCCTATTGTCCAGTGTCAGGAAGTCCCGCATATATACATTTCCCGCTAAGAACTTTAGACTATATGAAAAGAATGTCCATTTTAATCAAAATCCCAGTAGAACTTACCGGTAATAGAAGAATACAGCACTGCATTTAATGTGGAGCCCCTGTTACAAGTTTTCGAAATTTGCTTTGAAATATAAGAGACGTAGTGTTAGAGAGTTCTGTATGTCTAAATTTCTACTAATCATATAGGGACACTATATAGGAAAACAGTGACGATGATGCGCTTACGCTGGCAACAACTCGTAATTTCATTTGATAAAAAATACTGATCGAGGAGATAAGCATAACACTGTTTTCTCAACAACAACGAAATCCGTTCTTTTATCTTTTGAAGTAGGCCTAACGGATTTTAATTTAGGTTTAGGTTTAAGTATATATACCGTTACCACCATATGCTTACTTTTCTTGATTTGGAGAAATTGATATGTACCATGGTAGGCTAATGGATGCCAGGCTCGACCAATGGATCTGTATAGAAACCCCAGTGCATCAAGGGATATCTTCCGGTATCAAAATACGTGATTGGTCAATTAAAATATTCAAAAAGAAATTCGGTATTTTCATTGGTTCGTGAAGAAATTGGAAGAACATCCGCCCAATGATCGAGTTTCTGTAATGGTTGATCGATTCATCGTTATCAAGACATATAATTAAGAGGACCGACTGCAAACCGGTTCTAATACATCCTCTTTAGCAAGGAGTACAGGCAATATCTGAAGCCTTTTCCAGTGTTGCCAGTTACAAAGATACCAATCTCCAAGTTTAACAGAAACTGACCATCCGAACATTTGAATGAAGGCCGGCTGTTCAGGACCACAGATACCAGATTCGAGATTACCTTTCGAAAACTCTTGTCAGTGATTTGTATATTCACTGTGTTGGACAGAATACTCGATGGTGAATGTCCGTCCTGGTGTATTTCAGCTTATTGATTTTGTCATTTGCTGATGAGAAAAAGATTAAAAAGAAAATTGATACATACATCTCGAGTTTTCGGCACGATTTGTCCGAAGAAGACTTTTGAATCAAACCTGGCGATGCAATTTTGAAGTGTTTTTCTTTTCTGATCAGTGTTTTGTTTTATCTTCATGATACATATGATTAAATAAAGTCAGTTCAAGTTGAAAGCTGGTTGAATGGGTTATGAATCAGGCCAACATCATGTTTGAACCACTTTACCCATAAAGACATCCAACGAAGCACTAAGCAGGAATCGTCCGGATCAATTCCATTCTGTTCCCAAGGAGTCATGTGCACGAGCAATGACCCATGCTACACCTATCACCGTGGGCATTATCTCTATGAAAAACGAGAACTATTTTGAAGAAGCTTTTAAAAGATTGGGTCTGACTATATCCACATGTACAAGTCCTTTGTATTGTCGTCGTCCACAAAAAGAATGTATCTCAGTCACGTTATCTAGAGTATAATGTATCTCAGTCACGTTATCTAGAGTATAATGTATCTCAGTCACGTTATCTAGAGTATAATGTATCTCAGTCACGTTATCTAGAGTATAATGTATCTCAGTCACGTTATCTAGAGTATAATGTATCTCAGTCACGTTATCTAGAGTATAATGTATCTCAGTCACGCTTTCATTGTGACTGTTCATTTGAACTTCATGGAGATGTAAAGCATCGCGGCGTTCAAACGACCCCTAGTCCCGCTCGACTGTAATGTTGACACAAAGTGAAACTTTTGCCATTTCAGCTTCAGTACCGGTAGTTAATGACTTAAAACGGTAGATCTGGCAGTCACCTGGAATAATCACCACTTCTTTTGAAACCGAATAATATACTCGACTGATATGTTTTGGGTGTCTCAGACTCCCTCTGCTGATCAGGTTAGCTTCGACCTGTATATCGGAAGTCCTATTTCGAGAACGGCTGTAGATGGCAGCTGTCGGACCTCATCACGGTTAAGATTTTCATACATGCCCTTGCAGTTTGAAAATGGCATCTGGTGGTCAGAAACTGGACAACCGAGTTTTGTTCATACTTGCCAAAGAGAGTTCGGATCACTGGAGCGAAAAAGCATAGTTGTGTTTCCTCATTTGAATGTCGATTGCTGTAACACCTGTTAACTTTCACGCGTTCGGTTACACCTTGGATAACCTGCTCACTGGGATGACAAGCAGGCGCAAGCTGATGCATATTATCCCAGCTAACAATCGCAACGTCCACACAGCACATGCTCCGACTCACTCCATTATGCGCCCTTGAGGTGATTGTCTCCAATGGGGATCACCAGCCACACTAGGCGGCGCTAGTGCTCCAACAGGTAAAGAAGACGTGGCGTCATAAAACGAACAGTTATGACGTCGTTACATTATGACGTTGCCTTTGTGACGTCAAGAAAAACGACATGCGCATGCGTCATTTACCTCTTGCTACACGTAGCCACCTGGCGTCAGTTCGAGCTGGCGAACCCCATTATGGAGCCAGATTTCAGCCCGCGCCAGCCTCCTTACTGGAGATAACATAATGAATTTGTAAACACTCCAAGTTCGTTAGTTTTGTTCTCGTATTGTTTCTTGTTGTAATAGACGAACGTATAGGACCTCGGAACTCCTGCGCGGACTAATGAAACTGTGAGGGGGTGATTGGGTCATGGATGAACGGCAAAGAATTCCAGCAGTTATTATCTTATAGCACTGTGGACATTTTGGAATTAGACTGGAACCCGTAATACACTGCACGCCATTGAGTCGAAGGTATTACTATACACTTGCCCAAAAATCTATACCCTATATGTTATTTGTCATCTTTTTAGATAACAAGGGGTTATAATGCATTAAAATCTGGTTAAATAAAACCATCTGCAGAATATAATTTATACTAAACTGGCATAGATACTTTCACACCTACGCTATAGCATTTTACTTACAGAGTGTGTATTTCCAGCCGACACAGACATGCATCTGGATTGTTTCTCTTCACAATAAATATTAATAAAGACGGAATATTTAAGTTTAAACAGTGCCAATTTGTTTCTTTATTTTCCACGGCAGATTTACTTTTTGTAAATCTCTATGTACGCCTCTCCACTCTCGTTCTTTGTTTCCTTGACTCCGACCATCCTCTCTGTGAGACGATCATTATACCGTTTGCCAAATATTGGAGACAGTGATTGATAGATTCGTATACTCCACATAAATATTGATGTCCGGTATCTTGTTTTTGAAGTCCGATGCCGATTCTTTTTCCATTTCGTGTACGAGTATTTAATGTTCTCGCGATGTTCAACTATGTTCGTTATTCTGTCAACAGTTCCATATGTCCTTGGCTGAATGCCCAATCACAAACCATAACTCAGGAATGAAAAATTGCTGTCTCTTGAAGTTTGGAGGAGATAATTAACAAAAGAAAGTGATTTGATTTCATAAGTTGTTCGGGAATATTGTATGAGAACGCTTGAAACGTACATTGCATTACAAATAAATTAAACATTCATACAATAGTCATTACTTGAGAAGTTTCGACGAAAGGAGCATTGATATTATGCCAGCATCCCCTGATGATAAAACCTGGAAATGTTGGTTCATTGTGGTTCTTATATTCCAATTTGCTTCTCCATATTAATACTTGTCTTCGTATTTTGTCATAGTGATGTTAAGGTGAAGCAATTGTGGTTCAGAGTATCTGCTTTCTATGGTCTTAAACCTATCTGGCCTGGGTGGGGGAGGCATTATGCCCCCCCACACCCCAGTAACCAAACTTTTCAAAGCAGCTCTGGAACGACGAGAACAAGAGAGCTAATACTTTTTCTTACTTTTTCTCCGCGAATCTCACTGGCTTCATTTCGAGACTGTTTGCATAATTGTAGGTGCAAAGAATCATGGGATAATTCAGAATGATGCCCTCAGAAAGTCGTGTTTTCGCATTTTGTTGCCAAAAAGGGCACGAAAGTAATTTATTTTGCCAAAACTAATTATTCCCTATAATATTAGTTTTCGAGAGAAAATATGGAAAGATGTGAAACTCGGAAAATCGATCAAAAAAATATCAGAAGATGACGTCACTGTTACGTCATCGTGGCGGCCACGACGTTTCTACGTTTTCTTTTAGAGCTTGATCCAAGTGTGTGGTACGGAAAGCTTTATCACTATACCTGAATGTGTGACGAAAATGAATAGGTGGGGCCGAAATTCTCCCTCATCCGCCCCTCCCCCAGGCTGAGACAGCCTGCAAATCGCCCAGACCTTGTAGGGAGTCCAATTCATGATAAAGTGACATTAATCTCATTTTGAAAGGGACAACAGATATTTCCATGTTATGATTTCTGTATGTTCAGTTCTCTATGTTTGGGTTAACGGTGCTGAGTTTGATGTTACTGTTGGATGTTGAAAACTGACTATCGTTTCCAAAGCAAAGAAGAATATATATCGTTTTAAAATTCACTGATTTCTGCACGCAAGCTATCCCGAGATCTCTATGAGTGTACTTTGTAAACCTCGCCTATACTCAGATTATTAGATTACAAAACAGCTCCAATTATGACGGTGCCGTTGAATGTCTCTTGTTTAAATCGTTATCTTCACCCGAGATTGAATCATCCAAATACCGCCGGTTAACAAGTATAATGCCAGAATTTTGCTTGAGTAAGAAGCGGTAGAACTGGTCGATCAGTAATAATATTTGGTGTTATTACCCGTCCAGCATTCCATGCCAGAGAGACATGTCATGGAAGACATAACAAACGTGGTCAAATGCGTTCAGAACACTAGATCCAATACCAGTTTATATTCTACAAAGTTGTTTTTCATCTCGTCTCAGAGTCTTATCACAAAACCCCTCAAATCTGGGAACTCCAGTCTTATATTAGCTTGATTTGCAGCAGTATTCATCCGAGTGAGAAATGCACCGAGTCATCTTTCGTCCCTTGAAGTAGTCCGACTCTCGACAAATTGGAAGTTCAACCAATGACTGTTGAAGAGCTGAGGATGGGTTTGCATGTCCAACGGATATTAGATTTCAATTTATTTTGACAAAGTGAAATTATTTGCGATTGAAATTAATAAATCTGGGTTAACTTTATTTATCATAGCTTCATTTCCATCGCAGAAAATATGAGTGCATGGCATAGAAAGCAATTCTCTTGTGGATTTGGCACGAAAGACAATTTACAATATTCGCAATTCATGTACCAGCTATAGAATCGTGATAATATTTTATTATATAATGTATAACTATCGACAATATGAAACATTCAACATTGCGAAGGTTGAGATATGGTGTCGTTTTGTTTGTCTGCGAACTGTTCAACATCGCGGTCATATTTATCAAACCAGTTCAGTAACGTTATTAACCCTATCTGGCCTGGGAGATTTGGGACCTGTCCAGGCCTGTTGGGGCGGAGGACTGGGGGCATCTCGGCCCCCCTAAATATTTTCTTATCTGTTGAGCTATAGGGTTAAAGCTTACCACACCGTACCCTTGGGTCAAACTCTACCAGAAAATTTATCGAAAAAAAATTAAAAAAATCCAAGACCGCTTTGACATCATTGTGACGTCATTTTCAAAAAGCCCTTTTTTGGTCATTTTTTTCTGTCAGATTTTTCGAATTTTTCATTGACGTGTTTTCTTCGCGAGCAATTAGTAAATGATCTGATGTGAAGTAAAACAGTTTTTGTCCACTTTTCTTCGCAAAAAAATAAAAAATTTTAAAGAAAAATGACGAAAAAACATACTTGGTACCCCACATGGTTGCCATCTTGAATTAAACTATGATGCTCTGCTCGGTGGGTTATGCACATAGGCCCACAACGACCTCAATATGATAAACTACAAAGTCACGGATTATCAGCTCTCAATTTTTTGTCGTTCCGAAGATAGTGTAGAAAGAGTGGTATAGGCCTGCTAGGAGTTGAGCCGTTGTCACCGGTATTCGTCCAGAGAGGGTATATTTTTGGTGTATGACAGGAAAGAACTCAACAATATGGCCGTTCCTTTAGAAAATCAAAACGGGTGGGTTTGTTATTATGACCGTTCTCGATTATGGCAATTTCGTTTCCTTGCACACACCATGTTCACGGAACTGAACAAACTTTTTTTGACTAGTTCGAAGAGATGACCGATAAAATCTCAAAATTTCAACCTCGTTTAGTATAAGTTTTCCTGATAAAACGAAATTCAAATAAAATGAGATAAAATGTCTATAATATCTTGAATTCACCACATCAATTCTCCAGAAGAAGTCTGTCTTCCATCGATTTTTTTTTTCACAACCATGTTCGCGAAACGGGAGGCTCTCAAACACCGGTCGCTCTCAACAATTCCAATACAAATGCATGTATTTATCATTACCCATTGGAATCATTGAGATGCCTAAAGCCAATTACTTTTTCCCACAAAGAGACTATAAAAAATGTTAAAACCTAAATAAACTGAATTCATATTAAAGACTTTCATAGTTTATCCAAAAAATGATCTATTTCGCAAAACGCCCATAATATCAATGCCGGTCACTCGTCGCCACCTCTAAAATTCGCTTTTTCATCTGGGACACAAGCGCGACACCATCATTTATCTTTTCGCAATTAAAGTTAAAAAACAAAAAAAGAAAAAAAAAAAGCCTCAACTAAACAGTCATAATATACCAGCCGGCCCATGGGTAAGGTTGAAGCAGTGCAGAAGGTTCATTACAGCTCAGACGAGTTGAATTTATATTGATTTTACTGTGAATCCAGAAATCTCGTGGATTGTTTTCTTGGAATCAGCATGAATTCTTAGCCGCGTTATCACTGCCAATGGGACATTTCCGTAAAGGAATAGTTGTTTGTTGACAAGAAGAAACGGTAAAAGATATCGAATACGAGCGATGGCGAAGACTTGTAGGAGGAATTCTCAGTCGGGGGTCATCCCAGCACTGAACTACCTCTGACCTTGTTTGCTTTTAGCGTCCATTAAATACGTTTCGGCAGGTGTTAGTGGTAATAGACCAGCCCCACGGCCTCGAAACACCTCCAGCGTCCGCTAACTATAGATAAGCCTTGAAGCATCAATACCTAGCTGGTATATAATGAGGTATAGCACTGGGTTACCATGATGTTAAACGTACTTGTTCCACCAGGTCATTTTAAATAACATGGAACATAACTTGTTGAGCAACATTATAACTCATTTATTGTGCGGTATACCATTTAATTCCCGGGTAACGAATATTGACGTCATTTTCCCTGAAGATATTTTTCGGTGAATTTTCCTATTAGATATTTCCGATTTTAAGAATTTACCAATGATCCTCTACTCAAGAGCTTATGAAATTAGGTTTAACCCTATTTGGCCCATGAGGGGGGGGGGGGAGAATCATGCCCCCTCCCATACCGAACTTTCCACCGCAGTTTCCCAACGAAGAGGACAAGAGGGACTTTTCTGTGAATCTGATTGGTGTCAGTTTGAGACTATTTGCATAATTCTGAGTGCAAAGGATCATGGGAAAAGTCAAAGTGTCCTTAAAAAGTGTTGTTTATTCTCTTTTCAGTCCATTTTTCGCATTTTTCTTGCCTAAAATGGCGGCATAAAAAGTAATTCATTCTGTCAAAACTAATTATTCTTTAATTACTTTTGAGAGATACTGGAAATTATCGAGAAATAAAAAAAATAATCGGAAAATCGGTACAAAATATAGGCGAAGAATGGCTTCCGACAAGATGACGTCGCTGTGACCTCATCATGGCGGCCATGTTGGAATTTTGGCTGAGAGGGAACCCCAGATCGCCCAGCCCTGGGTTAAAATGACCCTGATATGATAAGCTACAAAGATTCCCCTCTCATTTTTTTCTTCCATTGGGAGCAAAAAATATCACTGGGAGGCGAATCTCCTCCCTCTCCCTCCCTATGGCAGTATATTATAGTACGTAGAGAATATAATTTTGCAATGTATCAAATATCTAAATTGTAGGAAAACATATGCTTTCTACTGTATATCCTTAATATGCAATGAGGGGTATAGATCGCAAATGCTATTATCGCAAAATCTATTCCAACGATCGTATATCGCACGAAGCGTGATATAAGTCGACCTACAAATGATGCAGCAGTCGTCATAGCCCAAGATATCCTCCAGCCCTATGATATTGCTTAAAGCAGAATTCCTGGAAACCAAGTGACGTCAGACCACGTGTCTGGCACTAGAGCATCATTGCTCGTCTGCAGAGTTCTGTCTTCAATCATCTTTGGCTGCCTGGACCATTCACCAGTGAGCCGGCTTCAGTGTAAACAGCCGAGTAGTTTAGAGCGAGACACTGGAGTCTTGATTTGGACATATACCTAGCTATCCTGATGTATATTGTAAACTCTAATAGTATACAGATCGGTACTACATCATTTTTATGAGCTAGCTAAGGGCAATCTGGCGTAGTTAGTGGACGGCTAAGAAACAGAAATGCCTGATACGGCAGGTTTAAATTCGGGCGATGAAGACGCGATCGTGGAATGCCCATACTCCCGTATCTGTGCATATAAAAGAAAACTGTAAGTATATTTTTTAACGTTTGAATCTTGAATTAAGTCAATGTATATTGTGTTAATCTATTTTATACCTTAATGTCAGAGGATATATTTCTATGAATTTTATTCCAAAACGATATTCTTGCCAGAAGAGTTGGTTTCCGGGGAAGAGCGTGATGGGATTGATGGTCTAAAGGCCTGTTCCCTTGACTTGATGCTAGCACGGTTAGGTAAACTACCGCATGATTTGCTTTAATGTCTTTGCTTTTGTTACGTCTGAACTGGAATATGGTATAGCAATCCTAATGTAACAGAAAAAACCCCAGATGGATGAGTGAGTTTCCTTTGGCACTTCAGTGTTCCATTATGGGTATCGGTTCATCGAAAGTTTCATCCCTAGATCATTGGAACTATACTTTAACTTGATACTCTATTGATATTGTTTAAGAACAGATTCGTATTCTATCATTGTTTCTTTGAGGTTGACAATTGTTGTCGCCTTCGAATTCAATGAGAATCCACCTCGGGGGTTTTTTCAATCTGAGAATTATTTCGTAAACTAGGTATGGTCTAATCCTGCCAGTTGTTACAATTCTTCGAGTGTAAAAAACGAAGCACAGAAAAGCTATGTACCAGGTGTCGGGGTACTAATAAAATATTTTATTTTATATTATATGCGGTTTAATTATTGTTCTGGTTGAAAATAATGTTCAACAATGACAGTTTTCTAGTCTGCTATATAGACACAGGTATGCAGGTATGCATGCTCAGTTAAATGCTCCAGGCAAAGAAGCCACCGTCTCATATCGACGTATGCTTAGATGCATTCCGAGTTGTGGATTCTTGCATGTTCCATCTATCATGGAGAGCATGGAGAGCGTGGGCAGTTGGCCAAATGTTTGGGCAGTAATTTGGTCAACAGTCCATTTATCAACTGACCCGTGTGGGGGGCTATTCCACAGCTCCTAAATATTGGCTTCATTGGTGGACGCGGTCAAAAGGCTAACTCTGTTTATTCACTATCTTAAAGAGTCCTAGGGAGATATGAAGTCAATTTGTTGGTCACATTGGCGTTTGAAGTTCGGATAACCCTCTCCATAATGAAAACTATTAACAATTAAATAGAAGCAAACAACCATGAACTTTAATATAATGTTTACTCTCTTACCTCATCATTCATTTCCTCATACACCTTATTAAGAAATCATCCAAGCTTGCACTGCCAGTAAACTGGCAGTTGTCCGAATTCTTAGTTAGAGGATCTCGGCGTAGGAATCTTAGTTCTTCCTGTTTGGTTCTACATGGTATGGTTCTACGTGGAACCAATTTTGTTTCTGCATAATATTGTGGTTATTTATTTTGGTCCAAACTGTGTAACAGACAAAGAACAAGATTTCTCATTCGATAAATTGGTTCTTTCCACTGCTGTACAGTTGGAATCAAATATAGAAGCCAAAACGGTTCCATATTCAGATCAAGATAGGTTCCATGTAGAACTAATTCCACAAGTTCAGTTGAAATAGAACTATTTTAGTTCCAACTGAGTAACTGGAATGAAAATCTGGTCCGATATGGGACCAAGCCTTTTATTAGTTAATGGGTGCGTCATTTACCATCAATTGTACATTTCCGGTCACTCTAACGTCGAAGGATTTGCAATATAATCATCCTGTCGGACGTCCATTAGGCAGGTGGTGTCTCTGGATCATTTAGACCCTTCTTGTGGGGTTTTACGATGTTACACGTTCTTAGAGATAGTGGTACAGCGAATGGCAATTACGTTGCTCTAGGTCCTAGGAAAACACTGGGCGCCAATATACCTGGCTTTAAGGTCCGAATCGGCCTATCAAAAACAAATAAGTATCACAGAGCCAGAAATTCCCGGCTTTAACTTTTGGTCGACAAAGAGGAACAAGCGCACCTCCACGCCCACCTCAGCTCGCCCCTCCACGACTTAACAAATCTATAAGCTACAGTAGAGAAAACCGAACAGTTTTCGCCTGAACATTCACAACCCTGTAAGTGACTGGGAAACAATTTGATTAATTTCCTCTTCATGATAGCTGTACCTAGATAGTTGCATATGTCCAGTTAATCATAGATAGTAATTAGTTATATCGTCGCTATATGGTCGAAATAACGCTGAACGCGACGTTAAACCCTAACTCACTCACTTGATATCCGAAAACGGCTTGGAATTGGAATGTATATGTGTTGATGTTTTCAAAGGAAAACGGTGTTTCGATTATAGATTTGGAACAGTTACGATGGACCAGTAATAACATTTTTAGCTTCAATTTCGAAAAGACATTACTCTATAAAAAAAACATATTTTATATCATTTGCAGGACCAAGGATCTTACCGAAGAAGCTATGAACAACAAAGTGAAAGTTGACGAAACGGAATACTATGGAGGTGAGCGATAAGATGTTTGACCTAATTATAAATTTTTAATGAAGACAGCGGTTTTCTATAATTAGTGGTACTGTGACCTAACCCTGCTATGATGAATATTTAATGTTCTCAGACAATATACATGGCAACAAATCCAAAATAAGATACTTGGTGAGCATTCGTCATGACGCTGTTATTAAAATTCATATGTTATAAAATAAAAATAATAGACACAAGCTAGATTCTTAATTAGAAACCAACTATTATTATTCGAAACTTCAAATACTGAGAACCAATTGAAACAGCACTCTGGAACAAATATGCTACGAGGAATAGAATTCTGAATATATGACTATGTTCCTGAATATGAGGACTATTTGTTTCTGTTTCGGAAATGGTATATGTTGACTACAATATGGCCATATGGTCTTCAATCAACACTAATCTTACATGAGCTTATCACAGAAAATAATTATCATTTTTGAGATGGAAAAGATACATTCCCAATTCATTTTCACAAAAACAACGAAGTAACTGCCAGCTGCTGGTTGCTGGCTGTTTTACTCGCCTTCGGGGATATTTTTTTAATCGCCAGCCATAGACCTGGATCTTTCTTAACAGTTCTCCCATTGGGAGTATAATACCTTGTGTACTATAGTAAATGATGCTGGTTTTGATATAGAAGTCATACGGTACCCTTTACCCTGATGCTGACGCCGTAGAGATTGGAAAGCTTGGATGGATGATATGCTAGAAGTACAGAGATAGATAGTATGCGGGAAAAGCCGTATGACAGATTATTGCAGCGATGTTTTTTTTGGTAGTGTATAGTGACCATATGTCGCCGCCGCCCCTATATATTTGGGTCACCGTATCATTTGAAGGAGAGGTGGAGATTCTGTGACCAATCGAAGACTAACATTTACCAAAAACAATATATAGTCAGCGTCAAAACTACTTTAGGTACCGGTATCACTAACTATCTGGAAGGTATACCTCTCGTTTAAGTTCCAACTCACACAAAGCCGAAAGCAATTTCAGGTTTTTGACTTCGTGAAATGTATAAAGACGTCTCGAAATGTCATGAAATATGAAAACAACAGAGCATTCTCATCATATTTACATTGATATGAGCACCAAACGTGAATGTGTATTCATTCCTTTACGTCTAGACAATTAGCATCAATATGTTTAAGGCTACGGCCAGGATGTTGAATTGTTCCAGACATTTGGCATGAATGCGTTTGCGTAAGATGTTTAGATTTTCATTTTCTAAGCGAGCAGCGCGAGCCCCTTGTATTATTATTACAGTATTTCCTGCAGCTATTCAGAGCAGAGAGCATTCTTGAATCGTATGCATTTCGCATATGGCTTACGTACAGATATACCCATGATACATTTGACCTTCACAGCTAGTATATATAATGAACATCAAATGTCATTATGATATAGAAATGCAGGAAAAGTCCCGTTGGATCTATGTTATACCTGCCTCGTGCCTGAGGCATCATGATCTTCAGAACTGGAATTATCCAGATGTGTGGATGAAGATTGCTATGGACCTTGCAGAACTAAACCCGCAACATAGAAATAAATGTCGGTAAATATATTAAACCCTTTTAACAGGTTTGGCTAAGAAGTTGAAAGTTAAGATTCTATAGTGAAGAATGCATATACTTCATGGGAGGTCCCAATGGACATTCTCTAATTGTCCGAGGTTGTAACCTCCTAAACTCTCGATGTAACACCCTCTGACTGCACTGAACAGTAAATGCACGCATGCGCATTCACTCATTGCTCTTCACCATTTATTGGTCATGACCAGCTCCCTTCAACAATGAATGGCGATGAATTTATCTTCTCACCTTTGTCATCACTATTAATTGGTGAGGACAGGAACTCATACTGAAAATGGTTACCGGCAATCACCATTTTTCTGGCTTTGTAGGGATTGGCCAAAGCAAGGAGATCATCTATATAGCGTTCGGCGAATGAGAGGGTAGAACTTTGAAATGGTTATATTTGACAATTTCTGCATATATAGGCGTATTAATGCGTTCACAATGTGTACCCATTGGTTGTGCCGAATTTCACACGATAATATGAAGGGTTATGAATGGCAGTCTGATGAAAGTCGAATCTGACGAATTGATACTACAACTTGTAAACACAGATGTTACGAATAATATATTCAAGAGCAAACACAGCAGTATAATATGCATGGTCATCCCTCATAGTCTCAATTATTTTGAAAATGATTTCGGTTTGAATGTCTGGATGTGACTACGAGATGGTATACCTCTTTCCTCGGACAATCGAAGAAATTCACATGGCTGGTCAAACAGTTTGAGCAAGCTGTAATTTGATAGACTGAATTCAGACTCATATATCCATTGCTAAATGAAATCTGAAGACTTTGGTTTCATTTAATATTTTACCAATGTTGGCGTTCATGAGTCATATCCCGCTGCCAAGACGAAAAGTATTCAGGCCATTAGCGCTTATGGAACAAACAGTCAAATATCGATCGCCGTCTGTTGGCCTTTTTGAGATACCCATGCCACAATTGACCGTCTTGCAGGCGTTTGGGGCTTCGAAACCGTCGAAACTCCTCGTGTCAGGTACAATTTCGAATTCGGGTCTCGCGTGAGATCAAGATCTCCAGCGCGACTTCCTGAAACGTTAAAAAAGGGCCTCATTTCCACCTAAAAAAATAGTGATTAGCATTTCAAAGCTCGTTCCTTTTCATTCAGCCAGTAGAAAGGATTTTCAGTCAAATAATTTGTCAGCTTGTTTAAGAGTAGCGAATGATTAACCGTATTTTCGTTATTTTGGGATTGCACTATCTTATATAGAACAGATTATATAGTGCTGACAATTGGTCGAGTCTCATCCGGGATTCGAACCAGTGACCCCCCCCCAGAGTAAGGCACCTAATCGCCAGCACTATATGTCGTCGATCTAAACCCTCGGTCAATGGGCCTCCCACAAAGTTAGGAGGTAGCAGCCCGGTAGTCTTGAAAGCGAACGTACAGTACATCTCGGGTGACCGTAATGCCACAGCTCCCATAGCTAAATACATTGGAAGATATTTTTGTCATTTAGAAAGTGAACGTATGTCGAAAATACTGTTATAGGTTCACTTTTTAAATGAAAATATCTTCTAGCGAATTGTTGCAGTATAAAATAATTGTAATGGAAATTGACGACAGAGTTAATGTGGAGAAAACTACAAAACGGTCAAGACGTTGATGATGCCTACACAGTTGTTGTTTGTTAATGGAATCGACATTCACATACATTCCGAAAATAAGAAATGTAAACAACTTATATATCGTGTAGGCGAAATACCGGTATAGTCAGTGTCGTGTACAGTATAGGAAGGAAATTCCATCTAGTTTTCTGTATGTTGTGTTGGACATAAATCAATGAAAAGGTAACCTCTGTAAGCTGAATCAGGACGGATAGGTAGATAATCAGGACGGATAGGTAGATAATCAGGACGGATAGGTAGATAATCAGGACGGATAGGTAGATAATCAGGACGGATAGGTAGATAGATAATAGGAAAAGTCAGGTCATAATGGAATGACTACTACTGATATCCTTGAGAAGACGCGAAACAGATGTTGAAAATATGAGGAAGGCTCTGAGGCCTATTGCCCCGTATGCCAGAAGTGTTTATAATATGGCGATGCTGGAAATTTTCTATCAATTCTTTCCAGCGATGGAAGAATGCGGCGTATTCACAATTTGGCCAGCAGAGACACAAAGTCTGAACGTCTCGCAAAACAAGGATGCTTTGTTTAGATGTTTCACATGAATGGACTAGCGTACCAAATGGACTGTCGGCCATCACCAAATTTGGTCTGCACATGTCGGGTTTAACTAGGGTGATGTATCAGTGAGTGGGAGATTACAATCAATAACATTTTCAATCGCTTCCTGTTATTGACAAGTTTTGTAGAGTGAGTCATGTCATTCAAGATGTCCAAATGAACAGCTACAATAAAAGCGTGGCTGGGAAACATAACATAGCAGGGATCAGTGTTGGTTCTTCGGTATCTTTGCCTGTGTGGTCTTATGATTTCTTGTCAGTACGCCGGCATCTTTTTCCATCACCCTTGTTAATTGAGTTACATTTAATAGAAACAGTGTACTCCATCTTTTCCATGTTAATTTTCTGACAAATTATACATTTTCTCCAAAGACAGTTGATAGTGATACGTTATGTTCTCAAACGGAATATCTCCACTTTATTTCATGAGGAACATATATAATGTATAAATGTTGATGAATATTGAGTAGTTCAGGGATTGCTACAAAGAAATACAACATCTACCACCATCCGGACATGTTCAGTTGAAATCCCGAGTGTATGACATGTATGTCAGTTATTCCGTTTAGCCATACTTCTTACATATACAACACAGTTACAACCACAATTTACTAGAGAGAGAGAGAGAGAGAGAGAGATGCTGTTTTCAGTTTTCATTGTACTAATAAGATATTCTTGTGGTCGAAGCCATATCACTGATAAATATAAATTCATCCAAGTGTGTTGAATAAAGTATGATGGTCCGCTGTTACGCTTCGATATTGTTGTATTTTGCCATAGAATGGGCTCTACATCATTAGAGCATTTCCACAAAGTGGATGCTCTTATGTTTTCATGAGAAACGGCTCCGCCGGATCCGCCGCCGCCGCCGCCGCCGCCGCGACTTTGAACGCGAATATCTCTGAAACCGTTAAATATTTTTGGGTCAGACTTGGTGTGCTATCTCCTTAGGCCTGGGAAATTTGTCTGGTTGTGTTTCGATACCCGCTGCTCACCACTAGGTGGCGTTGTAGTCAGAGCATAGGTAAACCTTTCTCTGACGATTTCGCCTGAACGGCTAGTCTGATTTCTTTGAAATTTTATTACAATGGTCTTGAAGGATAGGCAATGTGCTGAAAAGGTTTTGGTGTAGCTGGCATAATTATAAAGGCAAGTTTTTTGCATTTCAAAAAAAAAAGTTGTTCGTGAAATGAAAATTCACCAATTCGCTTGGAGAAATATTTAAAAACTGTTCTATTCTAGGTTGCCAAGCATAACTATATGATTGCCGGCATGGTAATTCTCTTTCGGTGCGAACCAAATTGCCATTTAAATGAAAAATCTTATTTATCTGACTTAACGCCAAAACCTCCATAACCATTATCATGATTCAATTTTTTCCCATTGAACTCTTATTTGCCATCTCTCAAGGGCTTTAGATTTCACCCGCTTGTTTTTCGTGGCATTTGGTCATCACTAGGTGGCGCTATAGACATGAATTCAGGTAAACCTCATATCTTCTGAACAACGTGTTTGATTTCCATGAAATTTGGGTATAATGATCTTGCAAGATAGGCAAAGATCTGACAAGATTGTGGTGGTGTTGTGAATCATGGAGACGCATTTTTGCATCTCAAAATAAGATTTTGTTTTCACAGAAATGAAAATTTGCTTCTTAATCAGAGAAAAGTAATTCTATTTCGCTGGACATGAATGTAACATTCCTAGTGTTATACATGTAATTCACATCCCTTGTGGGGCCAAATGGCCATTTTTTTAAATATATGAAATTCTCATGACTGACTCCAATATCTACATTCCCCAGGCCACATCTGAGGAATTTGTTTCATCATGTAGGTTCGTGATATTGTTCATCATTGGGTGGCACTATAGACAGTAAACTTTTATAGCACATTTTATTGGTATTTCATCTGTTCAGGAAGTTTATTATTGTCAGATGGACGAAGGATTTCAAAGGACAAATTTTTTATTTTTTTTTATTGAATTTGAAGGGCCACCTCTCATACGGATTTTGCAGCCCATCAACATAATGCTTGATTTATATCTCATTATACATTCTTTTTTACAATTACTAATTTTATTAACATTATGGTTAAAAATGAATTGAAAGGACTGATGCTGTTAGCGCTGGCATAATCATGTAGCATAGGGTAAAGTCAGCTAAATATATCTATATCTAGGCTATATCAACCCCTGCTTACACATATAACTAAAATGCAGTCAGATAAAATATGTTGCCATCAGTGTATGGTAAGTATGGAGAATTGCAAGGAATCAAGTGGGCTTGAAGTCAGGCCATTTTGTAGGCCTGTATGTTGACCATTCATTCTGTAATGGTTGACTTATTGTATAATACACTTTACATAAGTGGACTAGTACACTGCTTGCGTCAACAAAGTAAACACTTCATTTTCCAATCAGTGCTTCAAAGATTTTTGAAGTGGAACTTATACATAC
>JAVTVY010008167.1:0-42922 GCA_036873755.1 Hanleya hanleyi | reverse complement strand
TTTGTACTGTGTTATATATACAGTGAAACATACAGCCAAGCTAGGGTTCCCAATGGGCATGACAGTGCACTCGCTGAGCTAACAATAAATAGTAAAAAAAATAATTATTTCATCAGAATTCGGTCAGCTCAGAACTTGCTGGTAACACTGCCCTAATGCACGTTCTTGCCAAAAATCAAGGTTCTAATGTCAATGGTTCTCCTTATTTTGCCGACGAAAGGATTCGGATGGACTGACTGACTCACTGACTCATTACCGGACAATTTGCGATCTGTAGCCTACTTCGTAGGAAAATACTGGGATGAATACTAAGTATATCATTCATCGATGTCACATTTAATTTCTCAAATACATACTTAACCCTCAAAAGTAACTACAACATCAACGCTTCACCTTTTTTCAAGTCTAAGAAGTATCACACATTCAATACAACCATGCCCACCTTTGATATTCACTTGTATTACATTTATGCATTTATTAAAATGCTGTACATTTACCCATACATGGCAGTGTGACTAACGTCACTGGACCTACGAAATAGGGTTTGAGATAATTTTAGTGTGTACTCCAGAGATGACTTGGGGGCCCTGTGTGCTACCATGAGAGAATTTATATAGCGTCTCTAATTGACAGTGGGAACTATTAACTTTTCCAGATGTCACCGCTGGTGAGTCATTAGCGTAGCAACTATTATCGCCCTCAGTTTCTATTACCCTGGAGAATGATCAGCCCAGCAGTACAGCACGAAGTGTTGGGGGGGAGAGTCCGAGAGAGCGGGGAACCCCCCCCCCCCCCTTCTCGGCATTAGGCGATTTTTCTTAAATTAGCGTAGGGAATGATGCTCTGTCAGAGCAGTTGAGAAGTAAATGTTTGTAGTCCTAAATAAGACAGGAAACTGGATAAGAAACACAAATTTGAAGTGAGAAAGGTGAAGATCAGAGATTTGTTAGAATGCAAGAATCAAATCAGGCATCACTATAGAGAGCCATTCTCCATGGATATATTTATTTGGCATTCAACTTCAAGGTACCTCATCTGAAGAGAGTACATAATAATAATCAATGAACAATAAAGCACACACGAACAAAATAAACAACTGGTTATAGGTTACTGAATTTAAAACACAACGATGATTTTATTATCGATTTCTTCAATAATAACATATAATAGGGTCATTGTTGTGTTTAAATTTAGTAATTTCTCTCATAAAATCCAGCCTTAGTAATTTCTTTCATAAAATCCAGCCATTTTTTTTTTCTTTTTGAGGTAGAACATTTTTTAACTAATGACTGAACTGAAGAAATGATGCAATGTTGTATAGGCTGGATATATAAAACGTGCAGTATAACATGCCTTCAATCTCAACGAAATTCCAAGACCAGCAAATGAGTGAAAACGGATACTATCGGAATGTGTGTGGTATCGGAATGTGTGTCAACATTACAATGTAAGTTAGGTTAAAAATAACAACCTCCATTCTCCGATCAAATGATTTGCTTCCTTCATGCATCGTGGCATATACAGCTCGCCTGACGCGAGATTCTGGGATTTCGGTAGCCTTCCGCAATACCACCGGCTAACAGCGACCAGCATGATCACGAGGGTTCCCGAATATTTCCAACAATTTACGGCAGATGTTTGAGAAAAGGTGGCGTGGACTATTAGGGAAAACATGGCGGAGCTACCTGGAAACGTATAATGCCGACATATCTTGGCAAGTACCATTATAGTTATTGATATTTTGAGAGCTGGGCGCATCATTTTTTTTTTTGCTTTAGTGCTGGGCGGCCGAAGTTAGTCCCAGGCGCTTAAAAGTCACAGTGAAGAATAAAGCCAAGAGTTCCTGATGGGCATGACAGTGCACTCGAGTCATCAATAAATAATAAAAAATTAATTATAAATCAAATTTTCATCAGAATTCGATCAGCTCACAACTTGCTGGTAACAATGCCCTAATGCACGTTTTTGCCAAAAATCAAGGTTTTAATGTCAACGGTTCTCCTTATTTTGCCGACGAAAGGATTCGTATGGACTGACTCACTGACTCATTACCGGACAATTTGCGATCTGTAGCCTACTTCGTAGGAATAAAAGATCAATAAGCAGACATGAAGACTCCATAATGTACTACATGTAGTTTATGTAGGTGTCAGCTGACAGTCATGTCTAGCATGTATAAACCAGTTCTCATCTCTGGGTGGCCCAAGCATCAGTACAAAAGACTAGATCAACTGAGTTCAACCTTAAACCTATTCAGGTGTATATATTATACCTAATGATCGAGTTCAATAGTCAGTAATAATGACTGGATCTATGAACTATTTCTTGTTTGATTTATAACAGATTGGAAAGTTTACAGTATGAAATTTACAGCTTTGTTTTTGTAGTCGTTCACCATTGTGTGTATCTTTATAACTGTGCTGTTACTACATAACCTTTTTAAATCTCGTGTGTACTACACGTAGAAGTACACTCCTTTCAGTGCGTATAATTTGTGGACGTATGTAACTCTTCTGTGTTTAAAGTTATTTTATTCTCTCTACGAAGTGAGACCATGCCGGTGACAAACTGAAAATCTACAAGTGACTTTCGTCAAGCGTCAGCTAACCACCGTGTGAGTACTGTAACTGTAATTATGTTTTCCGTGGTGATCATAAGTCGTTGAAAGTTCCGACAACTGTTCTATGTAGCACGATTTTAACTGTTTGGAATGTGTGAAAGTAACATTGAACTGTAGTGAACATTTGATCGTGTTGAGCAGGCTGTTGTTTTTCCCGCGAAAACAACACTGAACTGACTGTAGATTTATGGACTCTCTTTCTGTTTGAAGACTGTTACCGCAAGCTGTCATTGCTGTATTATCTAGTCTAGACAGTTGTTTTGACACACTTAATCTGTGTAGTTAACGTTAAATGTCAAGCATATGAGAAATCTGTTTTCCCAAACACGTGAACGTAAACATAACCTCTGCCACACATTGCCATTAGTTGTTTCTGCGTAGGAATACTTCCGTTTTTTATGTGTAAAGCCTCGCTTTCGACTTCAGATTTGAAAGTAGTCCGTTTTTTTGTGGCAGGGATGTTACTGAAACTTTTAATTCTGAAAGCAGATTATGTTCTAACAATTAAGAGTAATTCCATTGTTTTCTTTCTTTTTCTTTTAGCCTTTTACCACACACGCATCCACGCGTACATACATACGGATCATCATCACAGTGTCTTGAACTAAAGTAAATAAAGACTTTTGATTGACATCGTATCGTATCTTGGTTATCTGACTGTTTAATCTTTCCGAAGAGAGGACAGTACAGTAAAAGGACGACGACCAGCTGTTTGACCAAATACACTTAACAGAGCTCACCACACTTTTCCTTCATACTGCTACGGGTATACTGGACCGCCGTCAACTGTCGTCATGACAACGACACTGGGTCATCACCTAAACAGCAATTGAGGACAAAACAGGATTTCTATAAACGAGATAAATACAAACAATGGATCAATACCAAGAGGAATGGCAAGGGGAAGAAAATCCTTTCACAGATACATCAAATAGAGCAAGAACATTAACTAGTAAAGGATTTGAACATTTTGAAGGTCTTAAAAATGAACATCTTCAGAAATTAGAAACTGTTTGGACTAAAGTGGACCAAGCATTGCTAAATGTCGCTGATACGTCTCAACCTTTAGACATCAATTTCCTTCGGGCTGAATTAAGAGAAGAAAATTCTCAAGAGCTATGATGATTACAGGAAGGTAGCTTCAAACTACAATGAGTTTCTAATTAGGTCAGGAAGAATGCAAGAAGAATTAGAACAAAGACTCACGATAAACTCGGACCGAGATCTGCTCGTAAACGATGGGCTAAGAAACATTGATCGCCAAATTCAAGAAGCGTTGGAAAGGCTTTCACATATATCATCCTTGAAATCGAAACCAAGATCGAACCAAGGTGCAAATTCTAAAATGTCAAATACAAGTTCTGCATTATCTAGGAAAAGGGCAAAGGCCGAAGCTGCACGCTTAAAAGTGGAGTTTGCGGTCAGAGAACGTGAATTAAAGAAATTGGCCGCGGAAACTGATATGAAGGGAGCGGAACTAGCTGCAGATCTAGAACTATTAAAGCACCAGAAAGAAGCGGCAGCTGTCGAGGCTGAAGTGCGAGTCCTGCAGACTGCAAACAGCGAAGGCAGCAGTAGAAATCTTAACCGTATAGATATTGGCCTTCCTTCCGACAATCCTGTAGAAAGGACAAATCAGTACGTTCTCCGACATTCAACTTCCGTGATGGATGCTCAGCACACCACATTTCATGAGAAAAAATTTGTGGAGCAAGACAAGCAGGGATTATCAGATCTTCGCATGAACACCAATATCCAAGGTACATCTATCCCACAACTGAATCCATATACAACTCCATTCACTCCTCCCACGGCGGATTTCGGGAGAAACATTCGATTCCGGTCACCTGCTCGTTACCCAGAAGAGACCTCTGTCACATCTGAACTGACACGATTTCTTCTAAAAAAAGATCTTCTGTTGTCACGACTGACAACATTCAACGACCAACCAGAAACATATGCATTATGGAAAGCCAGTTTCAAAAGTATTATGACAGAGTTACATGTCTCCAACAACGAGGAAATGGACTTATTGGTTAAATGGCTCGGATTTGAATCGTCTCGTCATGCCCTCAGCATACGGGCCTCCAACATCCATAATCCTGAGAATGGATTATACAGAGTTTGGGCCCGGCTTGATGAAAAATACGGAAGCCCTGAAATGGTGGAGGCATCCCTTAAATCGAAATTGGAGAATTTCCCTAAGCTTGGCAACAAGGACTTCAAGAAACTCTATGACCTGTCAGATATCGTCTCTGAAATTGAAGCTCTCAAGGAGGATGACAACTATAAATCCCTGTTGGGTTATTTCGACGCCAGCACAGGAGTTATCCCAATCGTCAGAAAGCTTCCATACACCCTTCAAGAGAAATGGACAAACAGAGCTGTGGAGTATAAACGGCGCCATAGTGTATCCTTCCCACCTTTCTGGTATTTTGCACAGTTTATGAGGGACATGAGTAAAATCAAGAATGACCCCAGCTTCTCGTACGATATCCCAGTGACCGCTGCCGGAAAAAAGGAAAAACACGCAGCATTTGGCATAACCTCCAGAAATATGGTTACAACCAGAAAGACTGAGGTTTCTGGAAAAAAGGACACACCACAACCATCAAAGATTGATGTTCCAAACCCGGATAAGTATTGCCCGATACACCGGACAAAGCATCCACTAAACCAGTGCAAGGGATTTAAAGCAAAACCTATTCATGAGCGGAAACTACTTCTTAAAGAGCATGGTGTTTGCTTCAAATGTTGCGCATCTACACAACACATGGCCAAGGCATGTAAGGCAACAATCGAGTGTACAGACTGTGGCAGTGAAAAACACCCTTCAGCTCTGCACATTCTTGTGACAGAACAAGAAAGCAGCAAATCGCGCACACCTTCATCAGTCCATGACGGGGAGTCTCTTGAATCGGACACTGTTCATCAACAATCCTCCCCTGTATCTTCGAAATGCACTCAAGTTTGCGGCAGCGGTTTCACCGGGAAATCCTGTGCAAAGACTATACTGGTTCAGGTATACCCCAAAGGGAAACCGGCTGACAGTAAGAGAATATACGTCATCTTGGACGACCAGAGCAACACATCGTTGGCCAACTCGGAGTTCTTCGAACTTTTCGGCATTAAAGGTGAATCTTTTCCATATATCCTTTCCTCATGTGCAGGTACCATGCAAACGTCTGGAAGGAGAGTCGGAGGATACATAGTTGAAGCCCTCGACGGTAGCACTCAACTTGAACTTCCTAGCCTGACAGAATGTAATGAGATCCCAAATATTCGGGATGAAATCCCTACTCCAGAGGTTGCAGAATATCATGGACACTTAAACGTCATTAAGCAACATATACCTCCATTGGATGATCAAGCCCATATTCTCGTTCTGATCGGCAGAGATGTGCCTGAAGCTCATCACGTCCACGATCAGTTAACCGGACCTCGAAACAGCCCTTATGCACAGAAACTGTCATTAGGATGGGTGATAGTTGGAGAGGCCTGCTTGGGGCAAGCCCACAAACCCGACCTAGTCAACGTGAATAAAACTCATCTGCTCACAAATGGACGGCCCTCCATCTTTAAGCCATGCACGAGTGAATTTAAACTTAAGAGCAATATTGATTCGTGTCAAACTGATTTCTCATCCTTCAAGACTTCGTCAAATGTCACTTGCAACAAGGACGATCTTGGATCTTCAGTGTTCAACAGAACAAAAGATGACAACAAACCTGGACTGTCTATCGAGGACAAGCAATTCCTGGAAATAATGGACACAAATATTTCTAAGAATTCACGAGGGAAATGGGAAGCTCCACTTCCATTTCGCCATAACAGGCAAAGGCTGCCGAACAATCGACCACAAGCCCTGAATAGAGCACATACTCTTGATCGAAGTCTTCGCCAGAACCCTGTGAAGAAACAACATTTTGTCACTTTCATGAACCAGATATTCGACCAAGGACATGCCGAACTGGCCCCTCCTCTCAAGGAAGACCAGGAAGTATGGTACCTGCCCATCTTTGGTGTGTACCATCCCCAGAAGCCTGATCAAATTAGGGGAGTGTTTGATTCTTCCGCACAGTATGAAGGCATCTCTCTCAACAATGTACTATTGTCTGGCCCAGACTTGACAAATAGCTTACTGGGAATCCTCCTTCGATTCCGAAGGGAACCCATTGCCTTAATGTCAGACATTCAGCAAATGTTTTACTGTTTCGAAGTGAAGGACTATCACCGGGACTTTTTAAGATTCTTCTGGTACAAAGACAATGATCCTGAGAAAGAACTAGTTGAATATCGTATGTGTGTTCACGTTTTCGGTAATAGTCCCTCTCCAGCGGTTGCGACCTATGGACTACGACTGACAGCTCAACTGTCAGAGCAAGAATTCGGAAGTGACACGAAGCAATTCGTCGAGAAGAACTTTTATGTGGACGACGGATTAACTTCCTTGCCCACGACTGCTGAAGCCATCGACCTTCTGAAAAGAACGCAACAAGCCCTATGGAGCAATGGTAGACTTCGTCTGCACAAGATCGCCTCTAATTCTCCTGACGTCATGGGCGCATTCCTTCCCGAGGATCGAGCTAAAGATCTTAAGGCGCTTGACCTTGCAACTGACACCCTGCCTATGCAACGTAGCTTGGGTTTGGCTTGGAACTTAGAATCCGATACGTTTACCTTTAAGGTGTCGAATGAAGAGAAACCATTCACTAAGAGGGGTATCCTGTCGACAGTCAACAGTTTGTTTGATCCCCTAGGTTTCATAGCACCCGTCATTGTCCAAGGGAAGATCTTCTTACGTAATGTTATCTCCGGGACAAAGGATTGGGATGATCCACTCCCAGTGGAACAGCAAAACGAATGGGAAGCATGGAAGGATTCTTTGAAATCTGTGGAACAACTCCACATACGTAGAACTTATGCAGGAACCTCATTCAACAACATTGTAAGCAAGGAACTTCACATCTTTGCGGATGCTTCAGAACAAGCTATAGCTGCTGTGGCCTACCTTCTAACAACAGACAAGGATGGAAATCGGGAGTCTGGATTTGTTCTAGGAAAAGCGAAGGTTGCCCCCACGCATGGACATACAGTTCCTAGATTGGAACTCTGCGCAGCAGTATTGGCGGTTGAACTTCACGATATCATCCTGGAACAACTGGAGATCACCACAGACTCGACTCATTTCTACACAGATAGTAAGGTGGCGTTAGGATATATCTGCAATGAGTCTAGGAGATTCCATATCTACGTCTCTAACAGAGTGGAACGCATTAGGAGATCCACCTCACCCGATCAATGGACTTATGTAGCTACTAACAAGAATCCAGCTGACTTGGCTACGAGATCACTCCCAGCAGCTCAAATGGAAACCAGCGCCTGGATTGTTGGACCGTCACATCTTGTTGACCATGGAACCCAAGTTCATGAGGCGTACTCACTTGTGGAGCCCGACCATGACAAGGAAATTCGCCCAAATGTGACATCATTAACAACAAACATTCTGTCAAAGGAATCCTTGGGCTCTGCAAAATTTGAGAGATTCTCTAACTGGAAAACCTTGATAAAGACGATAGCACATTTGAAACACATTGCGCAATCTTACAGCAACAAGAATCTTTGTGAGGGGTGGCATATTTGCACAGATTCCCGGAGCGTTGAACTTTTCCAGGCAGCAAGACAACTGATAATAAAGGAAGTCCAACGCGATGCCTTCAACCAAGAACTTACCTCTCTGCAGGAACAGACATCCTTACCTAAGGCAAGTCCATTACTTACCTTGAATCCCATTCTTGACAGTGATGGATTACTCCGAGTGGGAGGCCGCATCAGCAGATCCGAGTTCACCACCATGGAAAAGAACCCGATAGCTGTCCCAAGACATCATCATGTTGCTACACTTCTAGTGAGACACTTTCATGAAACCGTGAAACATCAGGGACGTCATTTCACAGAGGGCGCCATCAGAGCCGCAGGATTTTGGATCCTTGGTGGAAAAAGATTGATTGCATCAATTCTTCACAAATGTGTCACATGCCGGAAGCTGCGTGGTAAACAAGAACTCCAGAAGATGGCAGATCTACCGCCCCATCGTTTGAAGCCAGCGCCTCCGTTTACTTACGTGGGTGTCGACGCCTTCGGCCCCTGGTCCGTCGTGGCAAGACGAACCAGAGGAGGACTGTCAAATAGCAAGCGTTGGGCAATAATCTTCACGTGCTTTACCACAAGGGCCATTCATATCGAGGTGATCGAAGATATGGGAACTTCAGGATTCATAAATGCACTACGGAGATTCATCGGAATCAGAGGCAAAGTCAAAGAATTCTGCTCCGACCAAGGCTCTAACTTCATTGGAACTGTCAACAGTTTGAATATGCAGACCAACTTGGAACAGAGATCGGTCAAGGACTTTCTGTACGACAACGAAATTGTTTGGCGGTTCAACCCACCCCACTCCTCCCACATGGGTGGTGTCTGGGAAAGGATGATAGGAGTCACTCGACGCATCTTGGATTCGATGCTGAAAGAAATGTCTCTGAAGAATCTAACACATGAAGTTCTGTGCACACTTATGGCAGAGGTGTGTTCCATCGTCAATGCCCGACCCATCGTACCCGTATCATCAGATCCTGAGAACCCCACCATCCTGACCCCGTCAACATTATTGACTCAAAAGACTGACCATGTTGTTCAACCCTTGGCAGACTTGGATCTCAAGGACCTCTACAAGGCCCAATGGAAGTGTGTCCAAGTGTTAGCGGACACGTTCTGGCATCGTTGGCAGCGTGAATACTTGCAGACTCTGCAGACCAGACGCAAGTGGAAGGAATCGCGTCCCAACATAAGGGACAACGATATTGTTCTCTTAAAGGAGAAGGAATTACATAGGAATGAATGGCCTGTAGGACGCGTTACCAAGGCTATTCCAGGACACGACGGCAAGATTCGCAAAGTGATCATTCGTATCTCTCGGAACGGAAAATCTACAGAGTATCTTCGACCAATCACCGAACTTGTGTTGTTATACTCGCCAGACAGTTGTAATCAGTGAACTAGTGAAAACGTGTTCTACACTTTCAGACGGGGAGTGTGCTGTTACTACATAACCTTTTTAAATCTCGTGTGTACTACACGTAGAAGTACACTCCTTTCAGTGCGTATAATTTGTGGACGTATGTAACTCTTCTGTGTTTAGAGTTATTTTATTCTCTCTACGAAGTGAGACCATGCCGGTGACAAACTGAAAATCTACAAGTGACTTTCGTCAAGCGTCAGCTAACCACCGTGTGAGTACTGTAACTGTAATTATGTTTTCCGTGGTGATCATAAGTCGTTGAAAGTTCCGACAACTGTTCTATGTAGCACGATTTTAACTGTTTGGAATGTGTGAAAGTAACATTGAACTGTAGTGAACATTTGATCGTGTTGAGCAGGCTGTTGTTTTTCCCGCGAAAACAACACTGAACTGACTGTAGATTTATGGACTCTCTTTCTGTTTGAAGACTGTTACCGCAAGCTGTCATTGCTGTATTATCTAGTCTAGACAGTTGTTTTGACACACTTAATCTGTGTAGTTAACGTTAAATGTCAAGCATATGAGAAATCTGTTTTCCCAAACACGTGAACGTAAACATAACCTCTGCCACACATTGCCATTAGTTGTTTCTGCGTAGGAATACTTCCGTTTTTTATGTGTAAAGCCTCGCTTTCGACTTCAGATTTGAAAGTAGTCCGTTTTTTTGTGGCAGGGATGTTACTGAAACTTTTAATTCTGAAAGCAGATTATGTTCTAACAATTAAGAGTAATTCCATTGTTTTCTTTCTTTTTCTTTTAGCCTTTTACCACACACGCATCCACGCGTACATACATACGGATCATCATCACAGTGTCTTGAACTAAAGTAAATAAAGACTTTTGATTGACATCGTATCGTATCTTGGTTATCTGACTGTTTAATCTTTCCGAAGAGAGGACAGTACAATAACCACATATTTCTATTCATTTACAATTTGTATTAAGGTCAAATCTGGCACCAATGTTTTTACGAGTCAATAAAAAAGAATGAAAAGGTAAAGTAAAACCTGAGTGTAGTTTCACAGCCATTTCATGAATCTGACCATGCAGGACAACACACTTTGCTCAACTTATATTAATGTTTTCAAAAGAAGCAATTTGTAGAGTACATGTACTTGCAAATCCACAAGAAATATGATAGTTATATCAGTGTTAATCAGCATCTGATCTTCCACAGCAGACTGAGACATCAGAAAAAAATGCAGCTAACCTCTGATGTTTATTTATCTTAGACAGAACAATTTGGATATCCTCATATAAACAGTGGGTGTTGTACTCATGCTGTATCCAGTATCATGCTGTCTGTTTCCCATTGCTATAATTGAAGATGATTTGACCACCCAAACATTATACACTTGTTACAACACGCTCCTGTCACTTCAAAGCTATGATACTGTATTTAACAGTCACAATGTCCACCTACAACAATGATTGTGAAGCTTAAAAGAGTCTACTACATTCTTATCTTCCATGCACTTTCTGACCCCAGTGGAATGGTGTCCCACCAATGGATAAAGTAGGTCTATATGGTCAAGTGATCTTTGTTGTCCCAGTCCTTTGATCAGTTGACTAGGTGTAATCTCCAATGCACAGACCTTTAATCCCTTGCTCATTTTCACCATGTGATCAAGCATTCCTCTGCATTTACACACTCCTCTGATCAATTTCTATCCAATCTCGGGTGACATAATAAGTTTGAGATGCCAAAGTTTAACCTGAATGTCTTTTCCATACCCTGGACACTAAAGAGCTGATGAATGTGACATGAAATAGTGATGAACCACTTTATCATTCTGATATTACTTCCTTCCCCAAAGTGAAAAGCATATTACGAGTGTGATAATTCATCATGTACATACTCTGAACACACGTCCTATGCAATTGACCACCATCCTCATGTGCAGTATTATTGTCTCCCTCTCCCCGACACAATCCTTCTTCCTATGTGATAAGTACTTCATCACAGTGATAAAGCAGTTCATCACTTTCTTAGGGACACAATTCCCCTCCACATGGGATAGCACAGTTCATTAGCGTGATACCCCACTTCACCCGAATGATAAAGCTGTTCACTGGGCCCTCTTGGGAACACGCTCCTCATCCCCATGTGTTAGACACATCAGCAACGTGATGAAGCAGTGCACTGCACATCCAGTCACAATTCACCTCCCCATGCAATAGCCATGTGATAACCATTTCATCAGAGTAATGAATCAGTTCATCATCACCCTCTTTACCAGCACAATCCAATTCACCAGGTGATAATTAAGCACTTTAGGCTGATCAAGCAGTTCACAGTTTTTGTCACAATTCTTCTCCCCAAGTGATAAACATTTCATCAATGTAATGAAGCAATTTAATTCTGCAGCTTGAATTAATGAGCCGTATGCAATATCTGATGGTCATAAAGTTCAGCACAATTCTCTGGCAGCAGGCAGTGATCAGGACACTGAATAGAAATGTATCTGGAATAACCGCCAATGAAGCTGTGAAAAGGCAAGATTTTGACTGCTGTGTCATTCACAGGCACACCTTCGTCACACAAATGTGACAAAAAAAATATTGATAATGATATCCCAGTCACTCAGTCACCCCCAAAGAAGATATGGTGAGAGAAAATGCGAGAATAATCAGGTGATACTTACTTTGGCGTAATCTAAAGATGAATCATCTTCAGGACACTTGAAGATCCCAGCACTACAATAGATAAGATAAGACAATAGTTAATTCAAATGGCAAAACCTGGTGTTAACAGATGTAACCTGCAGGATCATCTTCCAGATCTCTACAGACTGATGGCATATACCAAACTGTTTTAAAACATTCCAATAAACCAATTAGCCGTCTAGCTGGATAATATCCCACAATTGCACTGGAGCTTCTGTTTAACAGTCAATTATCCAGTAAGTGTCTCACCAGCAATAGAAGCCAGAACTGGAGACAATATGTGTATATGCAAGTATCACTCAGTGCTCAGCAGTACTCAAAAGCTTTTATGTCCACCCTAATTAAGGAACATGAAGCCAGGCATGTGTCTGTGTCTGCCCTGTAAATGACCAGAACCTCTCCATGAAGGAATGCTGCATGTTCAGTGATTTACTTCACGTGAGCACTGGGAAATTAACCCTTTAATAACTGAGCAAATATGTGATATATCAGAATATAATAAGATAACATTTTTATCCATTTGTTTCAGAAAGATCATTCCAAAGTCGCCAGAAAAGCATTGCATATTGCTTCTCGATGTACACTAGAACTCTCCAGCAGATCAATTTTCTCTTCTGAAAAGAAAGGGTTAACCAATGAGATTTAAAAAAACATCATGTCTAATTCTCTGAAATACCATCATGTTGCTAAGTCAACAGCTTTCCAGTGACCTTAAACCCACAAGTTTCCTGTTTGCCTGGGGTCTGTAAGTCAGAGAAACATGTTCCCAGCTTGTAAACCAACACCAACAAGAACCAGAAAAAAATAACAGTATTGGGATCTATGGAAGAAAATGTCAGTAAAACGTGCAATCCTGATATAGTCGAGCAGATCTTCATGTGTACCAACTGTTACCAATCAGACTGTTGACAATTTACTCTAGTCTTAAACCTGTTGAAAATAGGTTTCAAAACTTTGAAAATGCCATTATTGGTAACGTACTGACTGGGCACGTGAGAAAATGTGACGTATTTGATATTTTGAGTGAAAATATATATTTAGAAGGAAATCTTATTGAGAGTATGCGAAT
The DNA here is from genome assembly GCA_036873755.1 of Hanleya hanleyi. Classification (NCBI taxonomy): domain Eukaryota; kingdom Metazoa; phylum Mollusca; class Polyplacophora; order Lepidopleurida; family Hanleyidae; genus Hanleya; species Hanleya hanleyi. The sequence goes on along the minus strand of JAVTVY010008167.1, from coordinate 29,488 downwards.
AATCGGTTACATTATTCAAATTTATGCATTCTTGTATCTCCTGACCAGACACAAGATATCATTTCTCTAGCCTACATTATTGTGTTTTCTATACTTCTGATAGGCAATGAGTTAGATTGCTGTATAGTACTATTAATATTTGATAGAAATTTGAAAATTGAATATTTATCCTAAAGAAAATTCATTCACACCATTCATGATATATCAACATGTATACTTTTGAAATAGAAGCCAATGGGCCAGGCTCCATATGGTTCAACTCACAACTAGATGCTAAAAGTGTCTCCATCTTTATTTGAAAAGAACTATTTACCATGAAAGGTCTTAATTATCATACCTGAAAACTAATTGTACTACTTTCACTTGACCAATGCTTCTTTTTTCTAATTTGCTTCATTGTGTGGCTTCTTGCCTTCTTCCATGTAAATGATTTCATTATTGTAAGACTGTTGCCAGATCTTTCATTAATCCCCACCAGGGGCTTTGCTTGGAGAATAAATTATGACTTCTGCACCATGAAAACATCACATGCCTAAATACACAGAATGACTGTCCAGTATTGTCACTTTTATTGTTGAACAAGTTCTCAGCCTTAAATGTAAACAACTAGCTGATCTGGTTTTCAACTTGCAGGTCTAGCAAGTACAAAAGAATGTGAATTTGTTTGTTTATCTTTATGACAATTTTTTTTCCTGGTCAACAGATGAAAAGCTCTCGACCTGTCCACCCAGAACAAAAACATTATGCTGACATATCCAGCTATCTAATTTATCAGCACTTGGAGATACAAAAAGGGTAAAAAAGTTATTATTTTTATAAACAAAATTTCAATGGCAAGTCCGGCAGAATCAATAAAGAAATGAGCAACTACAGTACAAACCTATCTACATGTACTGTATTTAAAAAGACACAAATTGCTACAGTACATCACCTATTCCATGCACATACATTATACCTATGTTCGGTACAGTATTGTAGCCTCACTATATGCGAGTTAGCTGAATATAGCCCAGATTCTGTTGTAAGGCAGGTGATATGGTATTCTACTAATAATAAAAAAGTGTCCATCATTGCAACTGTTTATGCTTTAAATCTGGTGCCCCAATAACAGTGTTACAGACAGATTAAACTGTATTAGTAATAGAAATGATAATAATATCTCAATGAGATATATATAATTCATGCAAAAATTATAAGTTCCATTTGTTTGCCATCACCAACCTGAAAACAAACAATTTGAATCATAAAAATGCCTGTGACAAAAAGACAAACCTTCCAAGAAATGTATACTGCATGAGCATGATGATAATGATGATGGCTCCAGTCAAAGTGGACAACCTCTGTGTAACCACAGGGAACAGCACTATCCAGATATTAAATGTCCTATGAGTACACTGACCAGATTTGACCAACTGTCATTGTCAGTCCACCATCCAGGCCTTAAAATGCTTGGTCTGAAAAGTCTCTTTGTTTGGACACTTCTGTCCTAATTCAGGCCTGCTGTCTTGTGCCAGGCGTGTGCCCCAAGTATGCACCTTGTCTCTGCCCCCAGGATCATATGGTCCCCTTTAGAAAGGGCATGTACCCTTGTCCACCCATTGTTCACAAGAATGTCAATGAAATGCAACAGGGGTAAACTATTAAGATCTAAAGTTGTTCTAACCCTGGCCAAAATGTGATGTGTTGTTCTCCAGAAGAATACTGTTAATCCAGGACCAGAACTACCGGACCCCTATATCCATTGTCTGCAGAACTAAATAAAGTTCTACATTCAAGACAAGAAATGAAGATACACTAAAGTAAAACACGTGCCAGGCACACTTCATCACATATTAAAAGTGCCCACAGCTCTTGGGGTAGAATTTTAAATTAGTCCCTTCCTTTGTCTCGAGATCAGATAAAGTTTAACACACCTCTATTGCATGGCACGTGCCTGGAACTTTAAAAGAGGTGAGCGGAGTTGGGGTCATAAGAATCTACTTTACAATTCAAATGATAATAAATAATTTATATTCACAAAAGGGGGAAAAATGTATAAATAAAACACCAATTCAAAATATTTGTTCTGTATGTTAATGGGTTTTTGAGAAGAGGGAAAATTTGTTCTTTTCCCCATCAACCTGACAAAAGTAATATGTTTGAATAGACCTAAGTTGACATGTTTTGATTAATTAATGTGAGAGAACTTTGAATCGTTCTTTTTTTTTAGAAAAGTTCAGATATGTTTCCAAGATATATCGGAATCCCTCTTGACTGCCCCCAAGACATAGTAAAAAGGCCAGGGAACAAGACAGATGGTCTGCATAAATAGGGGGAACCCAGAGAGCAAACAATGATCTTGCACGTGCCCTTCTTGTCATGTCTTCAAGCAATCCTATACAGTTTCCTTTAAGTTCACACCTTTACAAATTGCACCTGTCGAGAATAAATTGTTAAAATGGCGGGAGATCCATCCTTTCAACTTGAACCGCTATGTGCCAAAGTTGACTAATCTGTGTGTTTTGAAAAAGAAAAAAGAACGAACAGCTACATGAAGTTTTCAACAAGAGCATCCATGAATTTGAACAATAGAGGTGTCCAGGAACCTAACTGAGCATGTATACAGTCTTAAGAATATAGGGGAAAACATGATTACAATTCAGTCTGAAGCCAGTGATGGCCAGAACAGTTGATTCATAAAAACATAGGCATTAATCATATTTTAGGAAAAAAAACTGGGAAAAACTAGCATTATATCATTTGTTGCAATATCTTGTTTTTCATGTTATTTTCTTGAGAACAGATTTGTCACATATAAGCTTATGCCTCCATTTTTTAAACCTGTTCTTTTCCGATAAAATGTACAGCTGATCTTCTCCACTTACATAATTGTATACTGATATCACTCAATACACAAATTTTCTTCAAAAACACCCTACTGAATCGACAAGTATGATTATAGGTGAAAACCGCCGGCCATGTGTCAAATCACAGTCAATGGTAGGTTTTTCGGTGCTTTCGTTATCAAGCGTGGGCGTGTGTCTGACCAGACGACAGTGACCAGAGCCGAAAATGAACGATTTTCAGCATATCGATGACAGGTATGGTTACTGGTGTCCAGTCATTTTTTGAAGGAGAGATATCGTACTATATTGTCACCAAATGTAGGGTTATTACTATTTCAAGTTAACAAAAATTTTAAACATTTTTGCGGCGAGAGGTGTTTTTAGGCATTGGTAGACAGTCCATGGTAGGTATTAGCATCGAATTATAGTGTGAGAAAATGAGCACAAAATGAACACGTGGGAACTTACTACCTGCCTCATGTATCACTGACTCATTCATCTCTCGATTCCTTCCACTTGTGTGTGTTTAAGAGAAATATGAACCATTAATAGTTTATTCTCTGTCTGTCTGATATTACGACAGTCCATTGTATCATCATCGGACCGATCGACAGTCCATGGTAGGTCAACATGCACTTGTGAATCGATGCACAGAGAGCACATCGTCTGATCCAATGATTCGCCAAATGGACTGTTGCCAAGACAAATGGTAGCTACCATGGACTGTCGACATATCTGATATATAATCATATGTTGCCTCATTATAACATTGCAGCTGTTATGTGGCTTCAATGTGAAGTGATCCAACCTACAGTTCATGGTCGCATGACAAATGGACTGGTGCATTCACCTATAATCATACTCGTCGATTCAGTAGGGTGAAAAAACTCCAGATGTAATACTTCCAGTTTTAGACAATTATCCCAAAATATACCTTCATTATTTATTTTATTAAAGACAAGATTAATAAGATAACAATAACACTATTGTAATTGTATTACAGAAATACAGTGAATGATGGAATCAATCCTACTTGCATTTTATTTAATACTCACTGATTAAGCCCATGAAGTGGTATAATGCACGTTTCTTACTAAACCATAATTTGAGCTATGATTAATTAACAACAACGTTGCTTATACAATTTATTGTAGCCCGAAATAAAGCTTCAAATCAGGAATTACTCCAAACAAATTTTCTGTCTCACTTTTGTTATTACATACATATATTGTGATGGATGTGTGTGGCATTAACCTGTATGTATAATGAATAGGAACTATCAACTATATTTAATAAAGATGTGCTATAGCACACAGCTGTTACACTTAAACATTCCAGCTACCTGATATACTACCCCTATCACCTACATAGAAACACAATACATTAAACTGACAAAACCAGGCTGGACCATAAAATATAACAAAACAAGGGCAATAAAAGTCATGGTTAACTTGAGGCTGGAGATAGATGGGGCCCAATGATCTTTGACAATTATTCTGATAATTTAATTGAATAAAATGCAATGCAAGTGCAAAAGAAATATGCAAAACTATTTATTTTTACTTAAGTTTTACTTCAAGAATTACATGTATTTTTAAAAGTATACCATTATAGAGATCTATGCCAGAAAGTTAGAAGCCAACATCGCATATATGAGTATATCCTCCCTGTTGAACCCCACATGCCAGTTGGCCATCATATTATCGGTAAACAGCTGTTGGGTCTCATTTTCACCTGACCACAGATCAACCATTTCAAATCCTGCTGCAGCCATCATCTGTCATTCAATCAATAATATTTGTAATAGTGTATGTCCTACTTCCATACTTTTCATCCTTAGAAACAAATAAAACATAGGTCATATTTTTTTTATTTTAACTAAATTAACATCTGGTTGGTTAATACAATTAAGCTATTTTCTCTATGAAACAGAAGACTGAAAGAGCAGGGTGTTGGGGGTGAAGCTTCATTTTAAATAAAGATTTTCATGCATGCATCAGACTGAGATCTGTCATGAACGATTTCCACTATTTTTTTTTTTTTTACATGACTCTCCTTTTAATCGAAGATCATAACCCTGAATCATGGTTACAAGTTACTGGAAAACAAAATTAACAAAAGTATCATACAATCACTGGAGTAAATTTACATGGTCCACAAATAGCATAACCACAATATATATACTGAGGAATATATAATGCACACATTCTTTGTTTGTGCCCACTGTTGCGCATTAAGGATTCTAAATAAATAACTATATATTTAATATAATGGAGTAAAACAGCAAACCTGCAAATATACATAGCATATTATCAGCATGCATTGCACGTATGCTTCTTTGTTTACACAATGTCCTTGAGAAACAGTTATATTCTATTAAATTATAAGACTTCACATAATAAGGTGCCTCAAGCCTCAGTCATAATTTGATGACTAGCATAGATATAATACTGAACCAATTTAAGGGTACGTAGGTTGGGAGGTGGGTGGGGAAGGAGACACCCTGTGTCTGTATAGCTCACCAATTTATTCGAAAAGTCAATTCAGACTTTTTAATTTGACTAAATATTTATAGGTTTTGACGAAAACTCAATAGCCTATTATTTCAAGGGATGAAACATACTGAATTTAACTGAATCCACTTTTCGACTTGTACATGTATATATGTTTGAATCCCTGTCAACCCATACACTTCTACCTTGTTTTCAATCAACTTTACAGAGCTCCCTGCCCAACACTTCCATTTTGGTAATGGTATGGTTCCAGATTTTCTGAAGAAATTATGCTGGTTATAATCCAAAGAAATAACTGTACACTATAATGCAGTTCTATTTACAAAGTATCATTTCAAACTCTGTTCTGGGTAGACCATGAATCACTTTCCTATGTACCTGTTGATATATTTCCATTGTCAGAAATGATCCAATGAGTTCCGTCAATGATGTCATGAACTACTGGATCCAGATACTTCAGTACAGTAAATGAAGTAACCTGATAGTGAACAAGTAGTTCCGTGGTGCAGAACCCTGAACCCGCCTGACCATGCAACATATTATACCCATGCATTATTACCTTCAGCAAAAAGCATGCTAATTACTAGTAATCTGTGTTGACCATCAAAAACTATGCAATGCTACCTCTGCAGCTATATCACCTGTCCAATTAACCTGTTGAGATCAACAATAAACCTCCTAACTGACCAGCCCCCAATACTGCTATAGCTTCACAATGCACAAGTATCTATATTGGTGTTCTCAGATTCAATCGGAAGACTTTGAAATTAATTATTCTACCAGTCCCACTCCATCACTCTCAATGTCAACCCAATCTCACATCGAAAAATACTGTCAGTTAAAATTGTTCTCATCAAAACAAACAAATCATCACGATGATGTTTTCTCCATTAATAGAAAATATGTGAATACCTGCCTGGATAAGGAATACCTGGTAGTTGCAGTGCTATGTAGATATTTGAAAAAATCTAAATAATATCACTGCAGCATACTGTGAGGCCTGGATATGAAGGCAGTTGGTCGGAAATGATACTATACAGTACTACTGTATCTTCATCACTTTCATCTTTTAACAACTGAGGATCACATGACTTGCTAATTAACATTTTCAAATGACCAATCATATTCAACGTTCCAGACCACCTGTTGCTTAGCAGTGAAAATATCTCCTCAACATCGATATATTTATGTGCCTTTATGGGTGAAATGCTAAATCAGTTTTTGTTACGATTGATAACGATGTATTACAAAGACCAAAATAGCTGACACACTAGAATTGTGATAATATCATTAGGATAATATACAATTATACATGTTGGAGCAGGGGAAAGGGGTCATTAGTAACATATGGTACTATAGATACAGACAGACTGGAGCCATTTATAGCTGGCCTCATTTTCATCATTTCCATTTATGGTTGTATTTTGCAGATGAACATGTGCTGACAAGAGCCTTCCTAGAAAGCATATTCATAATTATCTTATGTGTGGATGAAAATGCAGTTCCAGTTTGTAGACATTTGATGTTCTCCAACAATGGAAATAATATCTAGGAGAACAATAGAGAGGTGGGGAAAATAGTGGATTCGGTCAGTGGATTTAGCATATTCGAATGAAGGCTGGTTGTATATCACATAATGCATGTCAGCTACTCTGCACCACTGCATGCTTTCTTAGAGGAACCATGACTGCATGGGGATGATGGCTGTATATATGTTGAATTTTTCAGGGTAAAGCAACAGATCGTGCAACAGTGGCCTGCACCAAATAGTTAGCTCCAAAATAGTCATTACCAAATAAAACAACTGAATGAAATTCTTTGTTAAGAACTTTTATTGCAGAACTGCTTCAATATAGAAATTATGATCATATAGGTTTGGCCAAACATCCGATGTGCTTACCTCTTTATAATATTTCCTTTGGTTTTCTTTCTTCCCTGGTAATCAGTTTGGCAGCATAGCCAAGCCAAACATAATCATGTGGTTTTAATATCACCCACTTCCTGTGGCTCTATTTACACTAAAGGCTATATTACAGAGAAGTATGAAGCTTACTATCATAATAGCGAAATGAGAAAAACATCATGGGTTCCGGTATGTCCAAATTATCAGTTTATGGTTCATCACTGAAACTGTCATAAATTGTGAAATAGTTCAACTACTTTTGTAGTTGTATTGCTTTAGAACAGCTTAAGCTCTACAGTTGAGGAAGTGGTAACCATATTCAAATTGTGAGACTATCAACAGCTATACATGTAGTCGATGTGTTCAGATTCTACTAATTGCTTGATACTTTCAATCCTACCACAATTGTTCCATGACTTTTTGTAAGTACAAGAAAGTGTCAGGCAGGGTTGTCTCTTGTCACCAACTTTGTATACATTCTGTTTTATGGGAATGTCAAGTGGATATACTGTGTATATAATAGACCCTCCAACAGTGATTGTCTTAGAATTCTGCAGCTCTCAGCTCACTGAATGGAACTGGAACTGGACATTTGGCACTATTTATTTGCTCTATTAACAGATAATAGAAGTTGTGGTTTGAGATTTGTTGATTTGTGTAATTTTGCCTGTAGCTAAGGTTTTGACAGGGTTCTCTCCTGGAAAACTTCAATCCGTTATACAAATAAAATGAGGTGGGTTGGATTCCTAGAAACATTTCAACACCTAGGATTAGTTGTGGCTGGTAGTTTACATTAAAAACAAAAAAGGCTATGTTTACAGGATCAGTGGACAGCCCATGACAGACCCCTGAGGCAGTGGAAACAATACCAATTGACTGTATGAGCCCAACAATTCAGAAGATTATCTTTAAATGGTGTTGTCAGTGTACACTGGCCTGAAGTCAAAGTTGGACCTCCACATTATGGCCCCAGATAGGAAGACATCATGCAGTGACAAGGTTGAACATTTCAAGAACTGGCCAAACTGGAATTTAATTGCTGAACTGTAAGAATACTAGAATTTCTTGTGCAAAGACATACACCTTGCAGACATTTCTCCAACCGGACATTTCCCTTTCCGGCATGATATTTTCAATTCCAGAATTTCTGCATCACGATTCTTGATGTCTCCAATTTCCAAATGGGTGTTATCAGAAGTCTATCAAACTTTGATGGAGTTCTGGTGTTATATGTGTCAGAATCCATTGGAACCACTGATGATTTTCTCTATTATATGTGTCACGAAGTACAAAATATAAAGATACAGTAACAAATCAAAACACACTTTTTAGTTTGAATAACCGTACGCGTTTCAATTTAGAAATCCAGACAGAACTGCCAGACAATCTGGATGTATACTGGTATCTGGCAACTCAACTTATTTTCAGCATGGGTCCAAAACTACATGTTTCTTGGGGTGATACTGATATAGTGATACTATTTACCCAGGTCTTATCCAAATGGCCTGCAGACCCACATCCTAATCACTGGAGAAATACCATCTGTGCATCTGGCCCATTTACTGACACTGTTGCCTGATAAACTTATCACTGGAGTGTGGCAGGGTGGCACACTTCTACCCCAGCAATAAAACTGTCCCGGTTCTCTTGGTGATAAATTAATGATTATACAGTTATTGTTGGGATTAGCATTTCATTTGGATATATCTGTCTGCTTTTGTGCAACATTCTGGTATATAAATCCAGATTATTTGATGAGGTTTAATTAATCTAATGAATAAACCAGCCTGTAAATGTATTTACCCCACCATAACTCCTATGAAGCAGTATAAATGCCCTAGGGTGAGGCCGTTTAATGACCAGAAGGGTAGCAAGAAGGTAGCTTGGATTAGTTTTCCAATTTGCCTAAATAACTGCCTGGTAAATTAGAGATAAATAAACATCTGCCCTTCCCCAAGTGATTTCCTCTCTGCCTTCAGGGGAGAACTCCCAAGATACTGACTGGGGCCACTGCAGACAGATATAAACAGCTGAGAGGCTGGACTCTTCAAGCTTGAGCATATCATTTGGGAATACTTTAAGGGGGAATGAAAATAGTTAAACCAGAAATACTTCACAAATATTTTCATAGAACTTTCCCAAATGATTGGATACAATTTCCAAAATATCCCACATCAAAAGCTATACATTTTCACACTTTGTTGTAACACAATGTATTACTCATTGAATGAAACTTCAGAAAACATAAATGCAACATGTACTCTTAGAATCAAAACAAATATGCAGTTGTGTTCTGAAACAATAATGCCAGGCAAACTGGAATCTTTACCCAGATATTTGGCTAGGAAAAAAAAAATCCGCTTGGACAAAAATTAACAGCTAAGTTAAGCAAAATCTGCCATGAATGGGTTGGCAAGCATGTGTAAAATGTTTACAGAGAAATGCTATGTTTATTTGTTGGATCCCTCCCCCATCTCATAGGACAATCTTCCTATTTTAACTGTTTGTCTAATACATCCCCTCAATGTTTGATGTACAGGCCACAAGCCGAATCACCCCATGATACAGTCAATACATTCAAAATTACATAAATATTGACCATACCGTGTCCTTTTTTGCTAGCCCTTTAAAACAGATTAGACTACACATTTTTAAAATAACTGAATAATTGAAAATTATTTCCAAACTTTACACATAACTTCTTCCAATAAAAAAATGCCTGTGTAGTTGAGCCATAAAGACAACCACTCAGTCATGAACATAGTGGTTTCAATTATGGGACCATCACCAGGATCCTCATCAGCATCATTATAATGGTATCTCCATGGTTATGGTTTGTATGTAATTTGCCTATTATATGGAGAATTCTAACACCTTACTGCTTCAAAAATACAATACATAGAAATCCACAACACAAGTTTATCGTTGTTACAATTGTATAAATATTATAAATTTTGGTACAATGTATTACCTATTTTTTTTTCAGATGTTGCTACAATGTATTGCAAATTGTTATATATGTTACTACAATGTATTACATCTTGTTCAATATGTTGCAACAACACAATACATATTGTTCAAAATGTTGAAACAATTTATTAAACCAATGTTGCTACAACGTATTACATATTGTTAGTAATGTTGCTATAATGTATTACTTCTTGTTCAAAATGTTGCTACAATGTATTACCTTTTGTTCAAAATATTGCTAGTGTATTACATCTTATTCAAATGTAGCTTCAATTATTACATCTTGCTCAAAATGTTGAAACAATGTATTAGATATGGTACCAAATGTTGCTTCAATTATATTACATCCTGCTCAAACTATTGAAACAATGTATTACACCTTGTTCAAAATGTTGATACAATTTATTCCTACGAAGTAGGCTACAGATCGCAAATTGTCCGGTAATGAGTGAGTGAGTGAGTGAGTCAGTCCATCCGAATCCTTTCGTCGGCAAAATAAGGAGAACCGTTAACATTAGAACCTTGATTTTTGGCATGAACGTGCATTAGGGCATTGTTACCAGCAAGTTCTGAGCTGATCGAATTCTGATGAAAATTTAATTTATAATTAATTTTTTATTATTTATTGATGACTCGAGTGCACTGTCATGCCCATCGGGAACCCTTGACTGTACGCTTCACTGTGACTTTTAAGCGCCTGGGACTAACTTCGGCCGCCCAGCACTAAAGCAAAAAAAAAAAAAAAATTATGCGCCCAGCACTCGAAAATATCAGTAACTTTAATGGTACTTGCCAAAATATGTCGGCATTATACGTTTCCAGGTAGCTCCGCCATGTTTTCCCTAATAGTCCACGCCACGCTTCCCGAGCTGTATATGCCACGATGCATGAAGGAAGCAAATCATTTTATCGGAGAATGGAGGTTGTTATTTCGTCTGCTGCGAAGTTTTACCGAGCCACGAGTATCACTTTACATGTACATGTATTTTATAAATCATTGTCAGAAGCGCCAAGCAACTTTGAAAACTTCTTCTCACAGAAGCGTCAGGGTATTTGTTGGCTTTCGGTGGTCGTTGTTGTTGTTCTAAGACGTCAGCTTCCAAAATATATTTTAATTATATCTATATTAAAAGCACACATGCATGTGTGCGCTCGCTCGTACGTCGTAATCAGACTATTAGATCTACATGTACTATGAGATATCTATAATATGGCTAGTTGAACAGTACACTTGAATCTAGTATTAAACTGGAGATTCTGGAGTAATCTATTTTTAGCCTCACTGTAATGTTGACACACATTCCGATGGTATGGATCCGTTTTCACTCATTTGCTGGTCTTGGAATTCCGTTGAAGGCATATTATACTGCACGTTTTATATATCCAGCCTATACAACATTGCATAATTTCTTCAGTTCAGTCATTAGTTAAAAAATGTTCTACCTCAAAAAGAAATAAAAAATTACTGGATTTTATGAGAGAAATTACTAAATTTAAACACAACAATGACCCTATTATCTGTTATTACTGAAGAGATCAATAATAAAATCATCGTTGTGTTTTAAATTCAGTAACCTATAACCAGTTGTTTATTTTTTTCGTGTGTGCTTTATTGTTCATTGATTATTATTATGTACTCTCTTCAGATGAGGTACCTTGATGCCAAATAAATATATCCATGGAGAATGGCTCTCTTTTGATTCTTGCATTCTAACAAATCTCTGATCTTGACCGTTCTCACTTCAAATTTGTGTTTCTTTTCCAGTTTCCGGTCTTATTTTGGGACTTGAAACATTTACTTCTCAACTGCTCTGACAGAGCACCATTCCCTACGCTAATTTGAAAAAAATCTCCTAATGCCGAGAAGAGGGGGGGGGGGGGTGCCCCGCTCTCTCGGACTCTCCTCCCAACATCTCGTGCTGTACTGCTGGGCTGATCAGTGCCCATGGTAATAGAAACTGAGGGCGATAATAGTTGCTATGCTAACGACTCACCAGCGATGACATCTGGAAAAGTTAAAGAGGTAGTAGCGTGATTTTAGTTGTTCGGGTAAACTGAACAGCATGATCACTTGCAACATTTGCCAAAAGATTTTCAAGTATTGAAATCTCGTATTTCATATAGGGATCAATATTGTCAGATTCTTCAATTCGGTCTAGTGAACAACATGAAAATGGGAAATGACTGAGATGACGTCGGATAACGTGATCAGGTATCCATGACGTCACATTAGAAGCCGTCACAGTGCGATAAAAGTTCTAAGATCGAGTATGACGTTGCAAAGCATCACGCTCGGAATGCCAGTGCGCGTTTTTTGACGTCATCTCAGGCACTGGAGCCAAGTGCAGGTGCTGTTACGTTTTTCAGAGAATGTCAGAAGTGTGATTTTAATGCCCGTGATATTAAAAAATGAGGTCACAGAAACACGTTCACCATAGTTGCTTTCAACTACTGAATAACTTTTATCGAAATATGTTATTTGCTGAATATTTTTTAAATGACGCTTTTACCTCTTTAATAGTTCCCACTGTCAATTTAGAGATGCTATATAAATTCTCTCATGGTAGCACACAGGGCCCCCAAGTCATCTCTCGAGTACACACTTAAATTATATCAAACCCTATTTCGTAGGTCCTGTGACATTAGTCACACTGCCATGTTATAAATGGTTCAAACTATTGTTATAAATCACACTGCTAAAATATGTTGCTACAATGTATGACATACTGTTCAACATGTTGCTACAATGTATTATATATTGTTCAAATTGTCAAAACCGATGTTGAAACAATGAACAAAAGATGATACAATGTATTACATCTTGCTCCAAATGTTGAAACAATGTATTACATCTTGTTCAAAATGTTGCTACAATGTAGGCTTATTACAGGTTGTTCAAGATGTTGTTGCAATGTAGCGTATTACATAATGTAGAAAAGTTGCTTCAGTATATTACAAATTGGACCATGTGATTACAAGTGTTGTGATATATGTTACATACTGTATTCCAGTGAATCCTCATTATAACAACATTTGTTACAACAGAAATGACAAACTTACTGAAACAACTGCACCTGAATAAATCTATTCTCTGTCCATTATAACAGCACATAAATTATAAATTTAACTGCGACAATGTGGTTGCCATAAAGAACGTGGACTGTACAATGTATCAGATTCATGCAAAAATATATATATATGTTTGACTATTAACATGCAGGCATGATGTAGTTGAAATTTTGTGCTACATATTTCAGCAATATAAAACATTTCATCACAAATCATGAAAGAATGAAACAATCCTGTAAATACTCTGAAAACCACAAGAGAACAAACACCAGAAATCTGGCCAAGCAATCATCATCTGCCTTTAATATCCCAGTGTAACCAAATCCTGGGATAAACCCCTGAACATGGTGAGGAGCAGTATATAGGGTTGAGAGTGGGGATTGAGAAGTACATTTTGTATCAGGCTATAATCTTCCCAGGGTAATTGTAAAAACATGATCATTTCACCTAATTCAAAGGGGTGTTTGGATGGTATTATCTGCCCTATCATCTAGATATAATAAATACTTGCTGTAGACTTGGCTAGGATATGGTTATAAATAAATATCTCTACTATTTCTCACCTGTTCTAATAACTCTCATAGTTAATCCCTGTGAAGTACATCTGTGTGACATTATCATATTTACACATGTTTAACCACTATCTATATGTGTAGGTATGCACATGCAGAATGACCACAGGCCAGAGCCAGACTGTTCTGCTTGTATGCACCAGTACAAATACACAAGTATAGTTCTCATCCACTGAGCTGTGGAAAAAAAACTACTGGTCACACAGGATCATTTATCATTGGGGATCAGCTGTATTTATATGTGAATATCTACTTCTCAACTGGGGTACAACTGATCCACCATTAAAACCATTACATACAAACCCTCACATCTGACCTGTACCTGAGTATTTGTGTGTTATGTTTGATACCATATATGCCAGTATACAATGAACATTTGACAAAATCATATCCTCAGTATATAATCCTCACTGAATCCAAGATTATAGAGTATTCTTACTCGAAAAGAGTTGATATTTTATAATTTGCAACCATTTTCAATGATTTTTTTTTTTTTTTTATCCCATGAAACCACAGGCTATCAATCGAAAACTTCTAAAATTTCAGTTATCGTTATGAAACTTGCAAATTAGATGATTGGAATTGTGTTTCCGGGTGAATATTGAAAAACCGAGGCAAACAGGAAACCCCTGTAAACAAAGACAAGTCTCACATTGAAGGAATATTGCTTTAATATATTCTATCAAATTGTGCTGAATAAGAAATCTGATACAAAGTAGAAACATTATAAGCAGTAAAATACAACACAAATAGTGACTCAAAGACTAAGTTGGTCACACTATAATCCTATAATGGAACACAACAATTGAACGTTCTCAAGATTTCATTGACCACCAATATAATATCAGTGCTATACCAATGGTGCCTCAAGGATCAAAGCCTGGTGACTTTTATAAATTGGTCAGACACCACCAACAGTTGGGGGACAATTATGTACAGACAGTAGGGCACACTTCTATCATAGAGCACAAAATAATGGCACTATTCCTCAAATCTGGGATAAAAGGTTTGCAGTAGAGAATAAAGAAAGAGAATATATAGTCAAGTAGAGAAGAGGTGCATATGACCTTGTACATGTTGTACGACTCCCCTTTATACAACAAAGAACAGGAAACCAAATCTTGAGAATGGAAGCCAGAGTGATTCAGGCCAATTTTCCTGCTCAATGGTCCATCTGATCTCTGACATCTAGTTGACAACCTCTTGAAGATTTCCAGGCAACACTTAAAGGATTGAAATATTAGACAACCTGTTGAAAGAATGTGGAAATTCTCTCATCTGAAATTCCTAACCTTGAACTTTTATTAGGTCATTGTAAACCATAAAGAGTTGACAAGGCCAGGCAGCAATTCAGAAGGGAGGAAATGGTAGGCAGATGTTCTCTTTATAATATCTCAAGAAATGTCCACTTTGGTTCAGTTATACAGTGTAATTCTAACTGGGGCTGGATATAATAAGATTAGTGACAAATTATTCTTTAATTTACCAGGAATACCCTATGTTGCAGACCATTTCTTTGTGCTGTGTGCCTCCAGATGCACATGTATGTGCTCTGCATGTGCTCTGCAGGTCCTTAGAAGATCTGTCTCCTGCAGATTAAAACTGTCTGGCTTGTATGTCATGCCTTCTTAACTAAGCCTACTCTGTTCAATCACCACAATTAAAGCACACTTAGCTGGTAAACCAATCACAATTAGCAGGGCGCTGGTGTGTATGATTTTTGTATATCTGCGTTTACTTCATAATGCATTTTCAAAAATCTTGAAGACCAAAAATTCAATGTAATATATCCTAATACATGTAAACTGGGATCTCATATAGATTGGTTAAATCGGAATAGATTGATCAAAAATTCCAATCTAGTCATTTAAAGAGAGTAGTTCTAGTATGTGACTGGTGTGAAAGACTTTATTCCTGACTATAAAAACAAAGTTTCCAAGTGTGTTGTGATCCTATTCAGCTCGAGTGGTTTTCAACATGAAATAAATGTGAAATTTACCAAAACTATTTTGCGAGCCAATGCATATATACGTGTGAATTAGCACAAAAGTTCAATTCACTGTCAATGAATCTATCGGAAACCAATTCAAAATTGGTGATGCAATATTATTTTAATGGGCATTGATGGTGGAAACAGGTGAAATGTTATATAAAATGGATGAGTTAATCAAATTATAGAGGGAGGCTTGGGGATGAAAAGCCTACAAAGCCTATAGGCTCCAGGGTTGGACCTGATCTGCAGCTTTGGCTAATTATACACAAGGCCAATTGTACATTGAAGTCAGATGGCCTCAGATTTGGGTGACATTTCCTCTCTTCCTCTCCTTAAGACATGTTGTTAAGATCAGGCTGCTTGTAGCCAGTTGGGCTCACTCTGTGAACAAACAAGGATGGCTCAGACACTGGGGTCAGTGGAAAACTAATGTAATAGCCTGACAGAAAACACATGCTGTCTCATGTTGTGCAAGCCCTTCTTTAAACAACACAACATGCTGGTCTAATTTGGGGACCCAGACCACAATCTGCAGTCCTGCATTTCCATGGATGAAGGTTCTCATCCAGGCATATATGCAGTACCATGAATGATGTCAGAGAGGAAATAGCTTCTGGATGGCAAACAGGCAAAAAAAACCCATTTGACATACTCCATGGTATTTTACACTGCAGTATATATCTCTTTCTGAGAGAAACAAAGTCTATGCGATTGAAACAACCTCCCCCCTATTATTGTATCTAAGCATGCATTTTCTCACTGCCTAACTACAAGTACATACATGTGAATATAAACAGACTTCTCTGGGGCTATTAATAGAAAGTATCTAACTTTGTTTTGTGTCACGAATCAACCTAAATGTCCGGATATATATTCAGGTGATGTAAGATAATAATTTGTGTTAGCATATAAAGTTGACAGAAAGGACAGGACAACAGAGCTGTCGGTATTTCTGAATGTCCTATTTTGTGGGGTGTGAACTTTCATGGGGCAAGGGGCAATGCTGAGTCAAATGTTATTATTAAATCTACATGTACATGTATACAATACAATAGAATGTAGTCATATGTACACCTATGAACTTTGGTAGGTACTGGTATATTAAAATTGATCACAAAATTGTCTTTTTCCCACAGTGCTATGAGTTCCCCTTTATCTGTGGAACAAATTATAAACATCTGGAAATTTATCACCCCTTTATTTATGCAGCTACCAGCCTAGATAGTGTATCATAAATTCACACTTTGTCCTACACTCATTATGAGCACGGCTTTGTCAAAGTCCATTTTGTATTCATGTGGTATTCATAGAATGTGTCAAGAGAAAATTATAGTTGAATTTAAATAACCTGAATATTTTCTGAAAGATACGCCTACAGAATTACAATGCTACAACACACTAGGTTACATTAAAGAAGGATTATTAAGACCAACACATTTACCTCCCTAATTATATATTGTTTGACAGAGTAGGATTTGCGTGTGATAATTTATTTTGCCCAAGGGTATTTGATGTTGTGATGCAAATAAGTTATGATACATGTATTCAGTTCAAGCTTTAGAAAGCCCTTCGAGCAACAGCGTACAGCCGATTCAGTGGTGTATGGTATGTGCATTGAAATCAGGCAGAGTTGTCTGATAAAAGTCATATATGCTGGAACATGTTGTTAATAACGAATATCCACAATCCAGTTGTGCATGTCAAGCAAAAGCTCATGAAAGTAATTTCAAGATCAAATCAACCATCAGCAAAACACCTCCATAGAGGTGATCATATTCTGTAAATATACAAAGAAATACAGTGGCAGATAAGTATAGGCTTGTCGCTGCACTGCAGACAACCGTAAAATTATATTTCAGTTATTACAGCAAGGCTATAGAAATCTATGTTAAATTCAGTCCAGGGATACCATACTGCATACAACTTGACTACACAGAATATATAGAAAAAAACATGTATTCTGAATGAGCTATATGGACAAATGATATGATTAGGCTAAAACTACTAGTAAATTAATCGGCTCCTACCTTTGACCAATTTATCCAGGTTAGATCTAAGTCATTCAGAGATCAAAAGCTAAGCATGCACCTCAATTTACATTGCATAGTTAATATTCTATGAGTCATAACCTATATACATGTGAAGCTGTATATCGACTTCACCCCAGTTGACCAAAGAGCTGAATACATTGCCCACATTTCACCACAAACTCCATATTCACTTGGCTTGCCAACTTTATTTACCTATGCATGCACAAGTTTTTATGACATGCCCATATGAATTTTTATACCAGCTGTCAAACTACTAAAGGAGATTGTGTTGCACTCGATGAGAAAAATCAATATTTACAGCAAAAAATAAATAAGATTAGTCAGACAGAGTGAAAAAAATGTATGATCTGTTAACTTTTTTGTATCTTTTTATAAAGCAAAACATATCTTTTAGATTCTGTTAAAGATAAAATTCATGTAAAAATAATTGCTTCTATATCTGTCTATAAACTTCTTATAGAATTATGGTTACAAACATGCTAAGTTGCCCAGTCTAAGTGAGGTTAAGTATAAACCGTGAGGTACCATTGACTGACAGGATTTGTGGTGTTTGGTAATGTTGACATAGTGAAACATACATGTCAATTTCACTGTCAGACATGTTTTATACACAGTCAAAAAGAACATGTGGGTTAATATAATGCTTTGCAAACTATCATAAAAAATATTCAAACTGATCATATTTCTTATAGTATAGATATATTTTTTTTACAATCCTGAAGTATGGTATAAACATCTTGCTGTGAGAGCTAAAATGTGTATCTTTAACACGTTGACTGCCATTTCAATACAGTGTGTCTGTCCCGGTTGCCAAGTCACGTGATCAGTATATCGAATCCTGGTTGAGATTTTTTGTTTCTAGCGTATGCCAACTACGAGTTTACTCGCTATATGGGTATTCCCCCATATAGCGAGTTAACTCGTAGTTGGCACAGTGAAAACATTTTTCAGTCCGTAATTTTCGTTGAGTTCACCTATGTTTAATACGAATATACTCGTAGTGGCAGAATGCGGTACACCCAAAACTACGAGTATAATCGTACTGGCAGTCAACGTGTTAAATATGATTATCCCTCTTTAGCAAAACAAACAAGAGCCCAAGGGGCTTCAATATACGCCCGTATATCTGGAATTACACTGGTCTGAATTTCTAGATTGTTAATGGCCTTGATCCGAATTGGTAGCTAGCAATCCAGAGAAAGGTCTACGATTTTATGCTTCTGAGAATGTTACATCACATCTTATATTGAATGATAAACTAAAATGGGCTGAACTCTTGGTAACTAGGTGACCTTGAAACAGGAGTCGAGAGCTCACATTTCTTTCAAATGGATTCCTTTCAGGCGAGAAAATTTTCCATGAAGGTAGAAGGATGTGAAGAAAGTGATGAAGTAAACCTTTGTTCTTGAGTTAATAAACAGGTATAAAGTTCATAAAGGACCCCTCTCCCCATTAAATTAGTAAATGTACGGTTTTTATTTCACAACAATTTAAGTAAATGTAGCCATTTCTTACATGTATCAAACATGAGACAACTCCACAGGACAAATGCCATATACATGTAGGGGAGACAAGTCTGAATATTCCAACCTAACACATATAGGCAGCTAAACTTGACTTTTGACAAATTGATCTCTCTTTGCAATGCGAGTAAGCTATACCCAAAGTTTGGTATCAATCCATACCTTGAAACTAGAGATATCACATGGACAACTAATGTTAATGGGTGAATGGACAGAATGCAACATCGCATTACATGATCTCGTCTTCGACAGGTATATGAAAATGTGACTTTTAATGATTTCTTGAGTTTGGGGTCACAGTGACCTTGATCTTTGACCCACATTTTGGTATGTAACACATCATGTCCCTCTAATGTATCTACTGGCACAAAAAAAGTTATTTTTAAGGATCTCAAATTTTTGGGTCACAGTGACCTTGACCTTTAATCTTGACCTACATTTTGGTACACGACACATTGTCTTCCCTAAATATCTTAATCATCTTCACAAGTCCAGGTAAATCCTAAATCCTTGGAGAGTGTTTACCTTGACATTTTTGGTCTTTCGAATGAGTTCTTGAGTCGACGCCTCCATTATACAATCTCGTACATTTCATCCACCGCGCTTGTTTTGAATAAGCATGTCGGTATCCCAAGCTTGCGGTTTTTGCTTTGACTTCCGATGTTGATTTCAACTTGACATCAAAGCAGTTGAGTCCGCAACAAAATTGAATCCTGTCATATCTCATACCTAGCAGCGGATTGGCCTAATCAACTGGCTTAGCGCGTTCACTGATTGGGTTGATTTAGAGGAAACCTCTTGATCTATTTATATCCAGAACTCATATGGGTAACTAACCAAGCCAGTGTATCGATCCTAACAGATCGATCGATAAACTGGCTCGCGAGGATGTGTATCAATGGACACAAAAAAATCATGATTTTTAACAATTTCATGATTTTGGGGGTCACAGTGACCTTGACCTTCGGCCTTGACCTACATTTTGGTATGTGACACATCGTGTCCCCCTCATGCATCTACTGACACAAAAAAACTTATTTTTAATAATTTCCTGATTTTGGGGTCAGTGACCTTTGACCTTCGACCTTGACCTATATTTTGGTATGCGACACCTCGTTTCCCCCTTTTGAATCCACTCATAAAAAATTAGAAATTTTTAATGATTTCCTGATTTTTCTGTCACACTGACCTTTGACCTCTGACCTCGACCTACATTTCGTATGCAACACATCGTTCTCCCCTAGGGCATCCACTCACCAAAAATTAGAACTGTAGATAGAAAACTGTCAATGATAAATGATTTCCTGATTTTAGGCAACAGTGACCTTTGACCTCTGACCTCGACCTCAATTTTGGTACGCGACACATCGTCTCTACCTAGCGTATCCACTCACAAAAAATTGCAACTGTGGATAGAAAACTTTCACAGATATAGACCGGACACGAACACTTCAGTGATTTCCCGTTTTTTAGGCCAGTGACCTTTGACCTCTGACCTTGACCTTCATTTTGGTATGCGACACATCGTCTCCCCGTAGGGTATCCACTCACCAAAAATTAGAACTGTAGATGGAAAACTGTCCCAGATATAGACCGGACACGGGGGACGGACAGACGGACAGACGGACACACGGACAGACGGACGGAAACCGCCATCACATAATACGGCCGCCTTTTGGCGGGCGTATAAAAAGTATTTTGTTTCTGGGCAACCTGTATGTCAGGAGTCAACGCTTATTGACTTTTTTTTGATAAATTTGCTATCAGAATTTGCTCCCGTGATCAGCTAGTGTAACCTAACCCGAAACTGGAACTCTTCTTTCGGTCAAAACGAAAGTTGTACATGGAAACGTTCTCTTTGACTCGATGTTTGCATTCTTTTGTGGTTGGCAGAAATTCTTCTATTTGTAGAAATAGTTGGTGAAGTGAAAGTTATACTCGACCATTCGGTCTCGGACTGTAGAACAAGAGTCTGTGGCTGTTTTCCTGAAGAATTTTTATTTGGGATATGCCTGGAGACTGGTGATCAATTTATTCTCCAAGACAAATATAGAGACTATAGATACCATGGTTGCTCATGGATAACATTTAAAGTAAATTTTAGATTATCACTCTTGTCAACTGTGTCTGAAATAATATGTAATGGAAAATCCTTCATTTTTCATGGCTCAGAGTCCAAGAGTAGCTGAGGCCAGTGAAATATGCCACTGTGCCAGAATGTTTTTGACATCCCACTGCAAAGTATAATGACCAATCAGTTTCTGGGTGTTCAATTGCCATATAAATCACTAAAGTAGAATGCATCACAGTCAATGACCTGCCTATATCCTAGGATATGTCCATCTCCATTGGATTCACATAGGATTAGGAAAAAGACAACCAACCAATAAAAATGCCACACCAGTTTCACTAGAAACAAGTTGGGATTGTTTTGGCCATAATTAGCACCCAGCTATACAACACTGTTACTGTTATCCAGAATTTTGAGTTACAAAATTTCATAGTTCAACAAATCTTCACACAGACAATTCAGCTCAGTTAATTAGCATAATTAAAGTTGAAACTTCAAAAACATGTCTTAACAAAAATATATCCCAAATACCTGATAAAACAGAACTAACATACCTGGTCGTCTAGAGTTGTAACCACACAGAGGCATGTAAGTATTTACTTTTTAACCCTTGGCAGTATAACTTGAAACCCTTCAAGTGGAACAAAAAGAGCTTTTTGGTCAAACCATTGGAGATAAACAAATGACCCATGCATTAAGGTAGACCTAGCAGGATTTAACTCTTCCAAGACATGCATACTCAAAGAAAGGAGGTGAACAAAACAGCCCACTAATGTACTTGTAAAACCCCAAATGATATGAAGGTAAATAAGCCGATAGATGCTTCAATGAACAAGTCTGAAAAACATTTATTTTTTTACAACTAAGTTGCGTGTTTCTGGGGTGTTTTTTTCAGCTTTCCTACACAGCATCACGCACCAACTGACATATATACATATAAATGTATACATGTATGATTTATGAGTAGGCCTACAGACAGAGACTAAAGCACAAATTACATCTGCGAAAAGGGTGTGTATTTGAGAAATAATTTTTTTTCTAATTTGGGAAGAACGCATTAAATATACCGGCTACTTTAAACACCATTCCAGCCCCACCATCCCCTTCAACAGATAACCATGTATTGTTGATTACTCAATCACTGAGTTGGTTCAGTGTGAATTCAAATTGGCAAAGCTAAAGTGAAGGGCGTAAATTGAATGGACACTGGTGAAATTGACCCCAGGTGACTGGTCAAATAATCACCCTAATTACT
This sequence comes from Hanleya hanleyi, assembly GCA_036873755.1. Lineage (NCBI taxonomy): Eukaryota > Metazoa > Mollusca > Polyplacophora > Lepidopleurida > Hanleyidae > Hanleya > Hanleya hanleyi. Next base: position 6,743 of record JAVTVY010008167.1, on the reverse strand, counting down.
CAAAGGTAAAAATAACAAGCTATTTAAGAATATGATCTTAACAATCAAACACAATTGTAATTCTATCATGTGGTTCATGTGTATATTATAACAAGTTTTTTGTGATTTATAAAGCTGGGATTATAGAGAGATCAGGAGCAATAACAGAAGAAAGAACCAGGTATATAGCCTTTGATTGATGGCTCCACCTTTAGGCTTGGCATTCTAAACTTCTAATATTATAGGTCAATGTTAGTCTGTTAGTATATACCTGTAACGTGAAAGGTACAACAGACATAATGTGGGGCAAAGACATAAATACCTCTAGCAAGAGGAGGCGTTGGTACAAAGTAATGTCATGATTTAAGTACTTTTCAGACTGTTCAAACAGGAAAGGCCCTAAGGGATTAGAAAAACGTCTTTTTGTCAAACACTAAGGAATGCCAATCCCAACATCTTAACAGGAGTGGAGTTAGGTTTTTCTTTTATTTATCTTCTAAGTTCTATTGAAAAGATACTGAGGATATGATTGAGAACGTGATGGATTGATAACTATACCCAGAGAAAAAACACATTATAAATGTGATTGATAACAGGTTCATTTCCCTCTCTTCTACAGGAGAGGAATACAGGACTCATTCAATGATCTACTGCCAAAGTACATATATCTCCAAATATCAACAGCAGCATTTCTTGTTAGAAATTACATGGAACTTGTTACCTGAACTAGGAGATAATATATTGATATGTTACCATGACAACCAACCTCGATACAGGTTGCATATTTGCATCTGGCAAAGACACCATTACCATGCATAGAATCAACCAATATGACTGCAATACAATCTGTATTAATTATTGAAGAAAATGATTTCACATATGTAGGCTAATTCAGAGCTAATCAACATTTTGCTCTCCAATAATTAACTGTTGATTTTAGTCCACGTCTCTATTTATCTAAACCTTCATCAATTAATTAGCTCTGAGTGAAGTGCAAATTAAAGCGGACGTAATTAGATTTTTACATAAAACGATATATGCTATACATGCTATGAATTTCAATATTCAATGCCAGTACATATGATATAGCCTATAAACAGATTAATTCTGAATGGGTAGTCCTCCGACTGAGCTCATCATTTGATTCACCAGTATACTCATGCATTTTTTTTATCTCTCACCTCAGATATTCTTGCAAACAGACATCACAGAAACGATGACCACACGTTGTTATTTGGACGGGGTCCCTCATCGGCAACCGGCAAATGGGGCAATAACATCGTCTACGCAGCCTGTCAACGAATGTCCAAGTCAAGCCAGGCATGGTGTTCGGTATACGAGCTGCACACTAAAACAGCCACAACACGAACTGCTGTATTTCTGTTTTGACAGCTCAGTTATAGTCTAAACATCTAGCAGTCTTGACAAGACCAATGCAAGCAGCTATCAGCAGCTTTACAAATGGGCGATAGTCAACACAAATAAATCTGACCTTCTAATTGTGAGTAAAACGAATGGTTGATGGTTGTTGTTGTACCGTATGTTGCACGTGCTCGTTTTTCTCGCCTTGTCCGAGTCGGGACTGACCAGCCCTGCTCAGCCGTAACTTATATATCAGCAACTCTCAGCTTACACGATTACACACACGTAACCCATGTGCTTCTTCCCTACACTCAGGCTAAAGTGAGCAGAACGGACCTCTTACACACAAAATACCGGTAATTACAAATATCCCTTTTCTGCCAAATCGTCTGCCGTTCACACACAAGGCGACGTCTATCGTCGATTTGTCAATAGAGCGCAACATGTGGCCAGCTGGCGTATTTTGTTTAGGCTAGGAGCACCGACAGGGGCATGTCAGAAGCCCTCTCTGTTAAAACCAACTGCGTTTGTTTTAGTTTCTTACTTATTGGACGGGTATAAATATTTATGGACAAGGTTTGAGAATACCATAGTTTTAGGTGGTGAATAAGTAAACCGTTATGCATAGAAATAAATATTTATGACAATAAAGTAATTCCGTGTCGGTAGTTGTGATTTTCCCCCTCTAAAGAGAACTGTCACGAGAAAGTGTCACGTCAGCCAATCCCAGGGGTATTCCAGCTGACGACATAATTTGATTGACAGGTCAAAGCGGGACTTCCCTCCCTTTCAAGAGTTGTCACAAATATATTTTGTATTAATATTTATACAACTGTTATCATCTTTAAATTTAAATGACGACATGGACTCGGTGGATGGTCAGTTATTATTTCATCTGAACTGATTCGTGAGTTAAATTCATCAAGTTAAATCGGTTCCACCATACATGTTCCCCTCTAACTCAGAAACTCTACATATAGGTGAATTAGTCGATGTTTTCGGGCTATTCACACACCGACACTCAGTAATTAACCGTTGCCCGGGTCATCTTGCTATTATGGCCGCTTTTTTTTCTTTTTTTTTTTCTTTTTCTTTTTTTTATAGCTTTTTCAAACAAATAGATAATATTTTAATTGAAACTATGGGAGAAAAATCTGCTACTCAGTAAGCAGCTTCGGTGTGCTTTTCGTGTCCAAAGCTAAATTAGGTCGAGCTTGTGTCCAAGATGAAGAGCCCAATTTTTATATCTATCTATTTTTTTGTTCTTTTTTTTCTTTCAATTAAGCCCTGTATGGACCACTGGGCATTGGGTCCAAGAGTGAGCAACATTGCTATTATGGCCGTTTTGCGAAATAGATCAACTTTGCTGTCTTGCTGTTTGTGTCCGGTCTGTGTCTCGTGTGCTATATCCTCAGTGGGTTTTTTTTGTGGTGGATGGTGGTTGTCTGGTTCCATGCTGCTCCAAATATTTCTTCTTTGAAGTGGCAGGAACGCAACTTGGCTAAGTGGTGCTTGAAAGGATATGTGACGTTTACATACGAAAAACTCCTTTGTGTGTGACTGTAATAAAGCCGTTTTTTCACTCAAACCCTGCGAAATAAGATTTTTCTTGAAGTTTACATACTGAAATATACCCTTCGAAAAAAATGAGATGTTCAGTTGCATAAAAATGGAGATATGATTGATCAAAATGTGCTCCCCGGTTTATTTTGGTATTTTGGGGAAATTTTCATGGAGGATTTTCTCCTGTAGCAAACATATGACACCTCAAACCAAAACCATTTCTGGTTCTTTCCAATGAACAATGTGTGCTATATCCTCAGTGTTTGTTTTTTTATGGTGGATGGTGGTTGTCTGGTTCCATGCTGCTCCAAATATTTCTTCTTTGAAGTAGCAGGAACGCAACTTGGCTGAGTGGTGCTTGAAAGGATATGTGACGTTTACATACGAAAAACTCCTTTGTGTGTGACTGTAATAAAGCCGTTTTATTCACTCAAAACATGCGAAATACGATTTTTCTTGAAGTTTACATACTGAAATATACCCTTCGAAAATAAATGAGATGTTCAGTTGCATAAAAATGGAGATATGATTGATCAAAATGTGCTCCCCGGTTTATTTTGGTATTTTGGGAACATTTTCATGGAGGATTTTCTCCTGTAGCAAACATATGACACCTCAAACCAAAACCATTTCTGGTTCTTTCCAATAAACAAACTTCCTAATATATTCTGTGGCAAAATTATTTTGGTTTGAGGTGTCATATTTTTGCTATAAGAGAAAATCTTCACTGTAAATGCCCCCAAAATACCAAATCAGATCAGGGAGCACATTTTTATACAACGGAGCATCGCAATGTTTTCGAGGCTGATATTTCAGTTTGTAAACTTCAAGAAAAATATGATTTGGCAGGTTTTGGATTGATAAAAATTCAGCATGATTAACATTACAGACAAGGGAGTTTTTCCCGTATTGTCGTCACATATTCTTTTTATTGTATATTGTAGTGGTAGGGTAGCATTTGATCCAACGTCCCTTGTTTCAAGGTAATGTTTCAGTTCAACAACAATACATGATGAGAACTGATGTGATTAATAGGCCTAACAGGTGGATGGTTTAGGCATTTTTCTTTTATTTCTATGACTTGAGAAATCCCCGTGCAGAATTTAAAATGAAAAAGTATGATAAATTTTCTTTGAATTCCGTTTTAATGGGAAAAATTTATCCTATGAGGCTTTTTTTCAAAAACCTTAGTTATCATCTCTTCACACCGGTGAAATTTTGTGCAATTCCATGAACGCTGTGCGTGCAAGGAAACGAAACGGCCATAATAGCAAGCTGACCCATAGCTGGGACAGAATATAACTCGGGCAGTTTATTTTGTCCCAGATACTAGTCATGACACTTAAGTTAGCACCATTTTAAGTACCGTACTATATATATTTCTCGCGTATAAGAAGAGCAATCATGACTGAATTCAGATTCGTTTATCTATTGGTTAATTGAACTCCGTTCAGACAGAGGAAATGTTTTTCAGTCAGCGATCATCAGCTTTCAATTATCTCCGTGAACCCAGTGATATATAATAAATCAAATATCCACTGATTTGTAAACGCGAATGTTTCATAATGGAAATCTTGGTTTTTCCTGGTTCTTTAGAAGATTGGTTACTAACTACATAATTTGGTTATTTGTCTGATACACTGGTGGAACCAAATAAAAGGAACCAAAATTAATCTGACGAAGAACAGAATACAGTATACCAAACGTTACACGTGGAACCGTGGGGAATGTTCCAAAGAACAAAGATAAGAGTTATTAAAGCGGACAAAACATCATTTTCTCATTTCCTCGACAAAGGCTATATTCCTTTGAATTTCCAAGTGGTTTTCTGGAGTGGGCCTATGGATGTTTTGTGTTCATTTGGACAGCATTTGAATATCATGGGGATCAGAAACCGTTCCTACGGCTCATTTAGGTCAAAGCTGCTTTGACAGTATAGTTTGTCTTCAGCGTATTCGACATTACCACGGAAAAACTTGTTGTGAATGCGCTCAGTTGTCGAACCAGTGCATGGATGATTTGATCTGTGACGTTGATGAAATATCAAATGCTACTAGACCAGATTTGGAAACAACTGTGACAACTTCAGAATAGACATCTTCATACACAAGTCGAGTCGCGTTCATACTTCGACTGTGAACTTCGAAATCGAACGGAAAAGTCTTTGGACCCATTCTGGGGACCCAGGACCTATATGGCATAGAGGTGAGGTTATGACCATTCTCCCAATGTCAGAGTTTGTAAGCTCAAGCTGCTATGAGAATGAGTATGGTAGAATATTAGTAACTCGGCTTGACATCAGTGGGGATGATTTTATTTGAGTCAAAGATGATAAATTTGTTTTCTTTGGGAGGGGGCAGATTTGCTCTAGTTTGCACGGTTGCACGGGACGGAGTTCCGTATAAACGTAGTTCCACGTTTTCAACTTTGGGCGATTGAACATGGATCACGGTGATGTTATACCTCGGAGAGTTATTGCCCCTGAAATTGCCTGTGTGCGTGGTGTCTTGGTCAAAATTGTTCCAGACCCTTGAGGCCGATATACATTTCCTGGCTAATAGGTAAACCATGTTAAGGGAAATTGTGGTATAAACTTTGACTTCTGTTGAAGATGAGACTATCAATGGACGATTGTAATCACATTTTTACACGTTCATATACAGTGTATAAGCGTATAGTCTGTTATATTCCCTAAATTATATAGAAAAAAATATATACTCAAGGGGGGGAGGGGAATATTACCTTTATGGCCCATGATGTTTTCATTTTTCAGTATTTGTCTAACAAAGGCTTTAAAGCGGCGAGTTAACACACAGCATGTTATTGTTTGTCTGTATAGCTTGGTTTTCGAAATGGTGACGTCATTGCGCGTTGAGGAGAATCTAAGCTTAAACAGACGGTCAATGATTCTCAGTTGCAACTATTTTATTTCCCGCGGTCAAAGTGAAAATTGAAGAAAAGAAGTATTAGAGTAACAATATCCTGCAGAGAGAGTATATTGCTATTCGTTTTCAATTCTGTGATGAAGGCAATCTAGGTAAACGAAGATGGTAAATCAGGGGAATAATATTCCGTGATATTATGTCCGAGGTTACTGAGATCGTGCTGATGGGGAAATCCTAAGGAAAATTTTCGGCAAACTATTTTTGCCTTAAAGTGAGTATTCTCTCTGAGCGAACGATACGTATATACTTATTCTCATTTGACAAATATTCTCGTTAATCGTGAAGCAATTCTCCAGACAAACATATCCGTCTGGCTTCTTTTGTCTTCCTTGCGGTGGCGGCCCGGGGGAGGCGTACAGGACATGGCACGTGGGTCAGACCGCCCATTGTGGGCGGGGTATCGATCAAACGTACGTCGATTATCAGGACCATAGGATCAAATGACTATAAAGTCCATTTTATCAGGCAGTAGGGGGCATATTATTACAAATTTAAGGCGAATATAATATATGATAACGTGTTAAAAGATATCCTAATTAGCCCTTTTCATCCCTTATTGGGAATGGTCTGGTATATATGTTCCCACCCTTCAGATTTATAGAAGTGAGAGAAGTCTATTTGACGAGTGATGTTCATTATTTCAGTTCACACGAGCACATAAAGTTTGGTATAACAGTCAACATGAATGGAAAATAGATCTGGGTGAAACCTGGTCTCAAAAGCGTCAAATCATTCAGCACGACAGTATTCTGTTTGAGAAAAATCATTGCTAGTTTTGGACGAACTTGTTGATGAGCAGATTTATATTTTATTAAACAGACCTGTAACTTCGCATTTAGAATGGGCTGGAACATATATTTGGATGGAACTTGGTCTCAAATGTGAGAAATTATT
>JAVTVY010008164.1:0-46808 GCA_036873755.1 Hanleya hanleyi | reverse complement strand
AGTTCTTCTATCATTGATACAATTAGTCCTACCATCTCACAATTAGTTCTTCTATCATTGATACAATTGGTCCTATCATCTCACAATTAGTTCTTCTATCATTGATACAATTAGTCCTACCATCTTACAATTAGTTCTTCTATCATTGATACAATTGGTCCTATCATCTCACAATTAGTTCTTCTATCATTGATACAATTAGTCCTACCATCTCACAATTAGTTCTTCTATCATTGATACAATTAGTCCCATCATCTCACAATTAGTTCTTCTATCATTGATACAATTAGTCCGGTCATCTTACAATTAGTTCTACCATTGATACAATTAGTCCCATCATCTTACAATTAGTTCTTCTATCATTGATACAATTGGTCCTATCATCTCACAATTAGTTCTTCTATCATTGATACAATTAGTCCGGTCATCTTACAATTAGTTCTTCTATCATTGATACAATTAGTCCTACCATCTTACAATTAGTTCTTCTATCATTGATACAATTAGTCCTGTCATCTTACAATTAGTTCTTCTATCATTGATACAATTAGTCCTACCATCTTACAATTAGTTCTTCTATCATTGATACAATTAGTCCTGTCATCTTACAATTAGTTCTTCTATCATTGATACAATTAGTCCGGTCATCTTACAATTAGTTCTATCATTGATACAATTAGTCCTACCATCTCACAATTAGTTCTTCTATCATTGACACAATTAGTCCTATCATCTCACAATTAGTTCTTCTATCATTGATACAATTAGTCCGTCATCTTACAATTAGTTCTATCTTCTCGATACAATTAGTCCTGTATCATCTTACAATTAGTTCTTCTATCATTGATACGATTAGTCCTACCATCTTACAATTAGTTCTTCTATCATTGATACAATTAGTCCTGTCATCTTACAATTAGTTCTTCTATCATTGATACAATTAGTCCTATCATCTTACAATTAGTTCTATCATTGATACAATTAGTCCTGTCATCTTACAATTAGTTCTTCTATCATTGATACAATTAGTCCTATCATCTTACAATTAGTTCTTCTATCATTGATACAATTAGTCCTATCATCTTACAATTAGTTCTTCTATCATTGATACAATTAGTCCTGTCATCTTACAATTAGTTCTTCTATCATTGATACAATTAGTCCTACCATCTTACAATTAGTTCTATCATTGATACAATTAGTCCTGTCATCTTACAATTAGTTCTTCTATCATTGATACAATTGGTCCTATCATCTCACAATTAGTTCTTCTATCATTGATACAATTAGTCCTATCATCTTACAATTAGTTCTTCAATCATTGATACAATAAGTCCTATCATCTTACAATTAGTTCTTCTATCATTGATACAATTAGTCCTATCATCTTACAATTAGTTCTTCTATCATTGATACAATTGGTCCTATCATCTCACAATTAGTTCTTCTATCATTGATACAATTAGTCCGGTCATCTTACAATTAGTTCTTCTATCATTGATACAATTAGTCCTATCATCTTAAAATTAGTTCTTCTATCATTGATACAATTAGTCCTATCATCTTACAATTAGTTCTTCTATCATTGATACAATTAGTCCTATCATCTTACAATTAGTTCTTCTATCATTGATACAATTAGTCCTACCATTTTACATTTAGTACCATCATTGATACAATTAGTCCTATCATTTCTTTTTTTTTATATCATCCCTCGAACATTTTTCCCAAAAATCTAGGGATTAAGTAATTCAGTTTCAAAACCGGGACAGCACAAGGTCAAACGTTACCTTTCTCCAGTCCTTGAAGAAATTCTTCTGGAAGATAGGACGTGTAGTATATTCATGGTCCAACATCCTAGCATAGAAGTTGCCCACTTCTTCTGTATCCTGAGTCAACTTCATCTCTTTACCTGGACACAACAATTTATACTAAGTTTGCAAGGATTTTCCACAAGGCACCTTAGTGTACCACAGAATCGTTCTGAATGACCATTTCAATGCAACACTGTTTACCAGTGTAAAGTAATATAAAGCACCAGGACGATATAGTTTGAGCATAAAAATTGATTGGTCACTCAGATGTGCAAATTTCCACCGGATCTGTTGATGTGTTATCAAGGATGACTGGAAGAATCAATAGCACATTTCCCATATCTGTGATCAGTAAGCATCAGCGCTCATATCCTGGGACACTGCAGACTGAACAAGTGAGCTTTCACTGTACCCTGTGTGTGCTGATGTGTAATGATCGTGGATTCGGACAGTTGGGCTATTGCAAAGAGTGAAATTATGAACTTGTATAAAGGTAGATGTACTTATGGGAATGACCATATTCAGAAACACTGGCTAACCTAGCAAGAGATTAAGCTCCAGGAAAATGTTTAAAACTAACTGCCTTACCATTATAGTAAAACTTGACATGTTCTGGATTTGGTATGTAATCCTCAGCGAATACAGGTCCTTTGTGCTGCAACGAATTCCATTTGGTTTCCGAGTCCTTCTTTTCTTCTTCCCACCTGTTCGAGACCAACATTTTGAACATACATATACTGTACCTCATTCAGGGTAGACTAAGCTAACTGAGGGATAACTACACCAAATAGATGTGGCAGAAGCATATCCCGGTTAGTATGACCAAAGAGATGCAAAACTTGATGGACTTAAATGTTGATTGCCAGCTATAGGGGGTCGGAAGACCATGATCAGGGAGTATGCTAAATCAGAGCGACATAAACACAACATCAGGTCCTTTTGTTGAACACCCAACCCCAGAAATAGACTACAAACAAAGTCATTTCATGTTCACAGTGCTAATCTGCTTAATGCTGTACCATACCTCTCGCTTAAAGGTGAACTGCAAAGCTTTGCAATGTTCTGCTAAAATGTCAGAAATCGAGACTGTTGTACATGTAGCTGTAGATGTTTATATGTGGCAATAGTTCTGTGGATTATTTTCTTCTTCCGAGTATAAGGTAAGTCAAAACTTATACCACCAGAAAGCGGGAGCCACAACTTTCGAAAACGTCATTGATTGCCTCCCATTGTTTTTGGAATGTAATGACATTATAGTGGTCCTCGCTCATTCATCTGACGTATCACAAGTAGAATTCATAGTCTCTTCAGCTGTTTTATTTTGAGGGTTTAATGGATACATGCAAGTATAGATTTCTTGACATGGGCTATGAAGCTATCTTTATACAAACCATCTCCACACATCTGGTTTCTCTTGTTCTTTTTTGACTTTCTTCACTTTTTTGCCATGATCCTTGTCCAGTTTCTTCTTTTTCTGAAATGATGGGACAATTTCACATAAGATGTTAATACATCATTCCATTGAAACAACATACTTTGTCATGTCTATGTGGTTAAGAGATGGAAAAAACATTCATCAGACCACCAACTCACACATGAGTTCCTGAACATCATTAACTCACTCCCGAACATCATGAACTAATGATTAACTAGGACATGGTCATTAACATTGTCACTCGGTGCTGCCGTACCAGAGAAACATTATATTAATTTTGATGTAGAAAGGCAATACATGGGGCTCCGCCTGATGAATCGAGCCCTTTCGGGGTTGCAATTCATTGAGGAGTGGCGGAATTGAACCAACATTGCAGACTACACACAAATTTCAACTTTCTGCCAAGATATATTGAATACATAAGTTCGTCCCCCATAAATGAGGGTCGGGGGATGGTAAGTTTTGGAGATAGGGGGTGGGGCTTGGTGTCCGGGGTGGAGACATACTGCCGAGGCTAGTCAATCTTAAAGGTGAAATGCAAAGGTTCGTCTAAATCACTTGATATTTGCAGTAAGATTGAAGAAATAATGTGCATATTAATTTCATTTCAGTTTTAAAACATTTGCTTAAGCCTAATAAAGTTAACAAGAGCCCAAGGGGCTTCAATATACGCCCGCGTATTTGGAATCACATTGGTCCAAATTTCAAGGTTGTTTAATAGCCTTGATTCCAATTGATAGCTAGCCTACAATTTTGTGCTTCTGAGAATGTAATGTTAATGGATGAATGGACAGAACGCAATATCGTATTACACGAGTCCGTCTTCTGTGACTTTTAATGATTTCTTGATTTTGGGGTCACAGTGACCTTGACCTCTGACTCACATTTTTATATGTAACACATGTCCCTCTAAGGCCACACAAAGTTAATTAATTGGTTCTCAGGCCATGACTTTCCAAAAAGTGGTGAGGGAGGCAGGTTTTTTTTTTTTTTTCCCCCCCTCAAAATTCCTCTGTATGTGTACACGTAGCAGTGCTTTTCGAAGATGTTATTTATATCTAAAATAAAAAATCGACCATAGAGGTCCATGTCCCCCGCTAGCAGCACCAGTTATGGTGGATTACATCCACCATAACTGGCGCTGCTGCTGCGGGGGCCATGGACCTCTATGGTAGATTTTTTTGGGTCAATGATATCTCATATCATTGATAAGAGTATGATTTGAAAATGGAGATATCGCTGATGAGCTTAACATAATCTAATACAGCAGATGGCACCCATATTGGATTATGCACATCCATAAAACATAATACATGACTGTTCTCTCACTAAGGTCAAGGGACTCCCCAAGTTTGAAGTAGATCAGTTGAATCGTACTCCAGCTATTGTCCGGACAAGATCAAACTGCTTAAAATCCAATGAAATCCAGTATGGCCGATGGTGGCCATATTGGATTAAGCACGCCCTTGAAAAACAATCCTAATCCTCCTCTCAACAATGTCAAGGCACTCCCCAGGTATGAAGTAGATCGGTTGAATCGTTCTCGAGTTATTGTCCAGGCAAGATTCAACTGCTTACAATCCAATATGGCTGACGGCGGCCATATTAGATTACGCACATTGCTGGAAAACAATCCCAACCGTCCTCTCACCAATGTCAAGGCACACCCCAAATTTGAAGTTGATCGATTAAATCGTTCACGAGTTATTGTCCGGACAAGAAAATCTAAGATCCAACTGCTTATAATCCAATATGGCAGACGGTGGCCATATTGGATTATGCACATCGCTGAAAAAAAATCCAAACCGTCCTCTCACCGATGTCAAGGCACTCCCCAAGTTTGAAGCAGATCAGTTGAATCGTACTCCAGTTATTGTCCGGACAAAATCAAACTGCTTAAAATCCAATGAAATCCAGTATGGCTGATGGTGGCCATATTGGATCAAGCACGTCCTTGAAAAACAATCCTAATCCTCCTCTCAACAATGTCAAGGTACTCCCTACATATGAAGTAGATCGGTTGAATCGTTCTCGAGTTGTTGTCCGGACAAGATCCAACTGCTTATAATCCAATATGGCTGACGGCGGCCATATTAGATTACGTACATTGCTGAAAAACAATCACAACCGTCCTCTCACCAATGTCAAGGCACACACAAAGTTTGAAGTTGATCGGTTAAATCGTTCATGAGTTATTGTCCGGACAAGAAAATCTAAGTTCCAATTGCTTATAATCCAATATGGCTGATGGCGGAGGTGGCCATATTGGATCAAGCACATCCTTGAAAAACAATCCTAATCCTCCTCTCAACAATGTCAAGGCACTCCCCACATATGAAGTAGATCGGTTGAATCATTCTCGAGTTGATGTCCGGACAAGATCCAACTGCTTATAATCCAATATGGCTGACGGCGGCCATATTAGATTACGCACATTGCTGAAAAACAATCACAACCGTCCTCTCACCAATGTCAAGGCACACACAAAGTTTGAAGTTGATCGGTTAAATCGCTCATGAGTTATTGTCCGGACAAGAAAATCTAAGTTCCAATTGCTTATAATCCAATATGGCTGATGGCGGCCATATTAGATTACGCACATTGCTGGAAAACAATCCCAACCGTTCTCTGACCAATGTCAAGGCATACCCCAAGTTTGAAGTTGATCGGTTAAATCGTCCACGAGTTATTGTCCGGACAAGAAAATCTAAGATCGAACTGCTTATAATCCAAAATGGCTGACGGCGGCCATATTTGATTACGCACATTGCTGAAAAACAATCCCAACCGCCCTCTCACCAATGTCAAGGCACACCCAAGTTTGAAGTTGATCGGTTAAATCATTCACGAGTTATTGTCCGGACAAGAAAATCTAAGATCGAACTGCTTATAATCCAAAATGGCTGACGGCGGCCATATTGGATTACGCACATTGCTGAAAAACAATCCCAACCGCCCTCTCGCCAATGTCAAGGCACACCCCAAGTTTGAAGTTGATCGGTTAAATCGTTCACGAGTTATTGTCCGGACAAGAAAATCTTACGGAATTACGGACACCGGTGTTTCTAATATCCCCCCCTACTAAGTAGCGGGGGACAATAAAAGATATCTGTATTTTCACAGGTTGCTATGTCATGCATGTTATGAGTAACTCAATGAGGAAATGGTCTGAATCTTTCTGAGATTCTACTGAAGGTCACATCTGATGCTGTTGTTTCTTCATTGACAACTGACAAGAAAGGGTGCAGGACACTTCCCCCAAACCATTTCCCCCCCAGTCACTTCCCCCCAAAAAACCATTTCCCCCCAAAAATTTTGAGTCACTTTCCCCCTCCCCCCCCCAAGTTTTGCCATTTCCCCTCCTCAAAAAACCTTTAACTTATTGTATAACAAATAATAAACATGTTGTGAGGCAATTTGTTTTCAAAGGTAAATCCCAACAATGGTGTCCATCTGCCGTTCTACATCCTCGTCACTCTCCTCCATGCCGAGGCATCCCAGCTACCCCTACAGATCCTCCTTGTTGGTGAAAAGAAACTTTGTCGCTATCAGCGGCTGTCCACAAGATCCAAACAGGCCAAGCTCTTCGAGCTGTGGGCAGCCTACAGGGATGAAGACGTGACCCTGAGTCAGCTAATACGACAATGTGCTAAGATCAACGCCCCCACCACTGGTCCCCACCGATCAACTTGAACCAGTATTAACGTATTAACAATGTCTCCTTGATCAGTGCTAGTGTCATGGTGCTATACCTTATGATTATATTTGTTATACAATAAATTGAAGGTGCATATTATGATTCAACAACTGTGTGTGTCTTCTTCTTTTGTATTCCCCCTGAGAACACTGCCAAACTATGTCGAGTATGCATATGTGTACCATAGAATATCATATTTTTGTAGGGGGGCAAATGGCAAAACTGAGGGGGAAGTGACTCAAAATTTTGGGGGGGAAATGTCTTTTTTGGTTGGGAAATGTCGGGGGGTGGTTTGGGGGGGAAGTGTCTTGTATTCACAAGAAAGACCGGACTACTGATTTCAGGAAATCTGAAACTTTCAATTTTTATTCAAACTGAACGAACAATTTTTCACCCAAACTCTGACTGAAGCATGTATCTCATGTTTTCCATAGCCCAGACTACCCCTATATGAAACTATTCCGTCGGTCATTCTAAAATTGAAACCACCTACTTGCCCGAGTCCGATTTCCTATGATCTAGATGTAGATCGGGCAGTATGTCTAAAGTATCTGCCATATGTTTTGACCACAGGCCCTATATTTGCCGATGTGAAAATTCTCTGAAATGTTCCAGTATTTGATGAATTAACAGACACCACGCGCTCGAATGTTTCAGATTTAAACTCCTCTGGCACGTTCACACAGTCAAAATCTCCTCCGCCAACAAACGCCAAGTTCACAAATTCTTTGACGGTTGTTGAATCTAATACCGGGCATATTGTCCACGGACATATAGCAGTCCCCTTTCGGACGATTGTCAGCGAAACTAATGCAGACATGACTAGATATAATCGACGTAGGGATATCCAATCGTGGAGACAAAATCGAGAACTCCCGACAGTTTCCATCATGCCATCTTTCATGCCAACATTCAACATCCGGTAGATCACGTGGTGCGCAGAAGGAAGGAAGTTGATGAAATTATCTCCCTTTACTTGTCCATGTGCCAAACAAGTCTGTCGCATTTTTCATTTTTCCGATCTCGATCAAATTGATTTCCTTGTCGCAAGCTTTGTTCCACGGACTAAGAATTATTTTCACACATATTTTAATGATAATAGGACAGGATAAAACGTTTCTAGCGGCCGATTTTTTAGTGAGGCAGGCGGTGCTCGAGAACCATATTTTTTTTTTTACTCTGAATGGGATAAAAAAATTTGATGCGGCGGGTTTTGGAGGGACGCGGCGGGGCCTGAGAACCAAGTAATTGAATTTGTGTGGCCTAATGCATCTACTAGCAGAAAAAAAATTATATTTTAATGATTTTCTGATTTTGGGATCAGTGAACTTGACCTTTGACCTTGACCAAAATTTTGGTACACGACACATCGTCTTCCCTCAATGTATCAATTGGACACAAAAAAAATCATGATTTCTATGAATTTCATGATTTTGGGGGTAGGTGACCTAGACGTTCGGCATTGACCTACATTTTGGTATGTGCTACATCATGTCCCCCTAATGTATATACCGACACAAAAAAAGCAATTTCCAAAGATTTCTTGATTCTGGAGTCACATTGACTTTGACTATTGACCTTGACCTACATTTTGGTAGATGACAAATCGTCTCCCCGTAATTTCTCAATGGACACAAAAAAAATCATGATTTTTAACAATTTCTCGATTTCGGAGTCACAGTGACCTTGACCAGGTCACTTGACCTACATTTTGGTATGTGACACATCGTGTCCCCCTAATGTATCTACTGACACAAAAACATGTTATTTTAATAATTTCCTGATTTTGGGGTCACAGTGATCTTTGACCTTGACCTAATTTTTGGTATGCGACACTTCATTTCACCCTATTGAATCCACTTACAAAAAATTTGAAATTTTTAATGATTTCCTGATTTTCAGGCCACACTGACCTTTGACCTTGATTCTAGGGTCACAGTGACCTTCACCTTTGACCTTGACCTACATTTTGCTAGATAACACTTCATGTCCCCCTTATGTATCTACTGACACAAAAAATGTTATTTTTAATACATTCCTGATTTTGGGGTCACAGTGGCCTTTGACCTTCGACCTAGACCTATTTTTCGGTATGCGACACTTCATTTCCCCCTATTGAATCCACTCACAAAAAATTAGAAATTTGTAATGATTTCCTGATTTTTCTGTCACACTGACCTTTGACCTCTGACCTCGACCTACATTTGGTATGAAAGACATTGTTCCCCCCTAGGGCATCCACTCACCAAAAATTAGAACTGTAGATAGAAAACTGTCAATGATCAATGATTTTCTGATTCTAGGCAACAGTGACCTTTGACCTCTGATCTCGACCTCAATTTTGATACGCAACACATCGTCTCCACCTAGTGTATCCACTCACGAAAAATTGCAACTGTGGATAGAAAACGTTCACATATATAGACCGGACACGAACACTTCAATGATTTCCTGTTTTTTAGGCTAGTGACCTTTGACCTCTGACCTTGACCTACATTTTGGTACGCGACACATCGTCTCCCCATAGGGTATCCACTCACCAAAAATTAGAGCTGTAGATAGAAAACTGTCCCAGTTATAGCCTGGAGACGAGGGACGGACAGACGGACACCGCCATCACATAATACGTCCGCCTTTTGGCAGGCGTATAAAAACTAAACGAGAGATCCTGAAGGATCTTGGCGCCCACCATTGTCCGATAATTGTAAGCTAATGACAAGAGGATCTTTTTGTCCATTGTTACTAAGACGATTGAGTTGTAATTTTGTTTACAGAATTTCGAATCTGAGCGAACCAGGTCGAAAAAGTGACACTGGAAAACACCAACGTATAATCTTTCTAAGTTCTGTTTACTGGATTAGTTTGAGATATCTCTTTTAAGATACCATGCTCGAAAACAGTAAGATGGTACAATACTTAATACTGAAGGGATCCGGTCCGCGCAGTAATGTTGAAACTTCAAATTTGAAAGTGTCTGAATCTCCCTTGGATCGAAACATACAGTAGTCTTCAGTTGTCGAGTTGTGACATTGTGTCACAAGAGTGACATCCCTTCATGTGGCTGACCCGCCAGCAGATGAAAGGGTGGGGCAGTTCACTTGCAACTGCATGGACCGAAGAAAACTGATATAAAATTTGAAGAAACTCGGGAATACCGTATTAATTGGATTTTCGAATCGGACCAAAAAAAGGTATCTTGCACAACTAGGCCCCATGTGGGACCTATGTACCAAATTTCAGAAAGATCCATGAAATATTTCCTGAGAATTCACGATAACAATGTTTCAAGGGCAAATTAAAGATGGCCACCTGGCAGCCATATTGGATTTTCGAATCGGACCAAAAAAGGCATCTTGCACAACTAGGCGACAAGGGGAACCTGTGCACCAAATTTGACAAAGATCCATGCAGTAGTTCCTGAGAAACCGCAATAACAAAGTTTCATGGGGAAATCCAAGATGGCCGCCTAATGGACATATTGGATTTTGGAATCGGACCAGAAAAGGTATGCTGCACAACTGGACCACAAGAGCAACCTGTCTACCAAATTTGAGAAAGATCCAGGCAGTACTTCCTGAGAAATCACAATAAAGTTTCATGGGGAAATCTAAGATGGCCACCTGGTGGCCATATTGGATTTTCAATTTGAAAAGAAAAAGGTAAACCTGTGTACCAAATTTGAGAAAGATCCATGCAGTAGTTTCTGAGAAATCACAATAACAAGGTTTCATGGGGCAATCCAAGATGGCCGCCTTGTGGCCATATTGGATTTTCGATTCGGAAATTGCACAACTAGACCCCAAGGGGAACCTGTGTATCAAAATTGAGAAAGATCAAATTATTCAATGCAGTAGTTCCTGAGAAATCGTGATAAAGTTTCATGGGGGAATACAAGATGGCCGCCTGGTGGCCATATTGGATTTTCGAATCAGACGAGAAAAGGTATCTTGCACAACTAATGTACCAAATTTGAGAAAGATCCATGCAGTAGTTCCTGAGAAATCGCGCTAACAAGGTTTCATGGGGAAATCTAAGATGGCCGCCTTGTGGCCATATTGGATTTTCGATTCGGACCGTAAAAGGTTATCTTGCAAAACTAGACCCTACGGAGAATCTGTGTACCAAATTTGAGAAAGATCCATGCAGTAGTTCCTGAGAAATCGCGCTAACAAGGTTTCATGGGGAAATCTAAGATGGCCGCCTTGTGGCCATATTGGATTTCCGATTCGGACCGTAAAGGGTTATCTTGCAAAACTAGACCCTACAGAGAATCTGTGTACCAAATTTGAGAAAGATCCAAGCGGTAGTTCCTGAGAAATTGCGATAACAACGTTTCATGGGGAAATCCAAGATGGCTGCCAGTTGGCCATATTGGATTTTCGAATCGGATCAGAAAAGGTATCTTGCACAACTAGACCCCAAGGGGAACCTGTGTATCAAAATTGAGAAAGATCCATGCAGTAATTTCTGAGAAATCACAATAACAAGGTTTCATGGGGAAATCCAAGATGGCCGCCTTGTGGCCATATTGGATTTTCGATTCGGACCGAAAAAGGTATCTTGCACAACTAGACCCCAAGGGGAACCTGTGTATCAAAATTGAGAAAGATCAAATTATTCAATGCAGTAGTTCCTGAGAAATCGTGATAAAGTTTCATGGGGAGAATACAAGATGGCCGCCTGGTGGCCATATTGGATTTTCGAATCGGACCACAAAAGGTATCTTGCACAGCTAGTCCCCAAGGGGAGCCTGTGTACCAAATTTGAGAAAGATCCATGCAGTAGTTCCTGAGAAATCGCGATAACAATTAAGGTTTCATGGGGAAATCCAAGATGGCTGCCTGGTGGCCATATTGGATTTTCGAATCGGACCTGAAAAGGTATCTTGCACAACTAGACCCCAAGGGGAACCTGCGTACCAAATTTGAAAAAGATCCATGCAGTAGTTCCAGAAAAATCGCGGTAACAAGGTTTCATGGGGAAATCCAAGATGGCTGCCTGGTGGCCATATTGGATTTTCGAATCGGACCAGAAAAGGTTTCATGCACAACTAGACCTCAAGGGGAGCCAGTGTACCAAATTTGAAAAAGATCCATGCAGTAGTTCCTGAGAAATCGCGGTAACAAGGTTTCATGGGGATATCCAAGATGGCTGCCTGGTGGCCATATTGGATTTTCGAATCGGACTAGAAAAGGTATCTTGCACAACAAGACCCCAACGGGAACCTGTGTACCAAATTTGAAAAAGATCCATGCAGTAGTTCCTGAGAAATCGCGGTAACAAGGTTTCATGGAGAAATCCAAGATGGCTGCCTGGTGACCATATTGGATTTTCGAATCGGACTAGAAAAGGTATCTTGCACAACTAGACCCCATGTGGGACCTGTATACCAATTTGAGAAAGATCCAAGCAGTTGTTCCTGAGAAGTCGCGATAACAAGGTTTCATGGGGAAATCCAAGATGGCTGCCTGTTGGCCATATTGGATTTTCGAATCGGACCACAAAAGGTATCTTGCACAACTAGTCCCCAAGGGGAGCCTGTGTACCAAATTTGAGAAAGATCCAGTAGTTCCTGAGAAATCGCGATAACAACTAAGGTTTCATGGGGAAATCCAAGATGGCTGCCTGGTGGCCATATTGGATTTTCGAATCGGACCAGAAAAGGTATCTTGCACAACTAGACCCCAAGGGGAACCTGCGTACCAAATTTGAAAAAGATCCATGCAGTAGTTCCTGAGAAATCGCGGTAACAAGGTTTCATGGGGAAATCCAAGATGGCTGCCTGGTGGCCATATTGGATTTTCGAATCGGACCAGAAAAGATTTCTTGCACAACTAGACCTCAAGGGGACCCAGTGTACCAAATTTGAAAAAGATCCATGCAGTAGTTCCTGAGAAATCGCGGTAACAAGGTTTCATGGGGAAATCCAAGATGGCT
This sequence comes from Hanleya hanleyi, assembly GCA_036873755.1. Taxonomy (NCBI): domain Eukaryota; kingdom Metazoa; phylum Mollusca; class Polyplacophora; order Lepidopleurida; family Hanleyidae; genus Hanleya; species Hanleya hanleyi. Next base: position 33,925 of record JAVTVY010008164.1, on the reverse strand, counting down.
GCCTGGTGGCCATATTGGATGTTTTCGAATCGGACCAGAAAAGGTTTCTTGCACAACTAGACCTCAAGGGGAGCCAGTGTACCAAATTTGAAAAAGATCCATGCAGTAGTTCCTGAGAAATCGCGGTAACAAAGTTTCATGGGGAAATCCAAGATGGCTGCCTGGTGGCCATATTGGATTTTCGAATCGGACCAGAAAAGGTTTCTTGCACAACTAGACCCCAAGGGGAACATGTGTACCAAATTTGAAAAAGATCCATGCAGTAGTTCCTGAGAAATCGCGTTAACAAGAATTGTTTACGGACGGACTGACGACGGACGGACCACAGACAAAAAGTGATTTAAAAATGTAACGCTGTATTATTTACGAAATTTTGATCCGTACAGGACTACCTCCCCCTGGGGGCGCTGCGATACGTGACGTAGCAGTGGGACCAGCACAGTCTGCACAACATGATGTAGCTGCATTGCATTGTATGGAAATAGCTCACATAGATAAGCTAGGCTATTGCTCACGAAGCCCATGCTTGTGTCATTCACGTTCACTGAAACGCACTAACAGGTTGGTCATCATTCGCTACGGGGGATAAAAAAAAAAGTCAGAATTTACCAATCTCTATTTCCGATTCTCTCGGTATGACTGTCGCCCACGGCCCCTGCAGTGTCGCTGATCCTATCATTGTCTGCTGGTTCTTTGTTCACAATAGGTTTGTGTTGGTAAGGCAGGGGCACCCCTGCACTAACCATTGGCGTGATTTCTTCTTAATTCCTCTTCAGAAGAAGAGGAAGAAGTGTACGAAAATTCCTCCGCATCGCTGTCACTGTCTGCATTCATGTTAGCCGCAATTTTTTTTAGTGTGGCTCAACTATGACGTCACAGCCTCTGGTGGAAAAGCTCTGAATCAAGGGGAGATAAGCGATGCACTGTTTTCAAGCCAGTGATCATACACGTGTTTTATTTCTCTTTAAAAAATAAAACTGGTCGGTCACCAGATTTCGTTCATTGATGGCTGTATAATTTATTATCATCATAAAAAGGAAAGGGAAATGCTTTTTTCTTACTTTTATTACCTTTGCATTTTCACCTTTAATGAAAGCTCGTTTGAAAAACGGGCGAAGAGCATTTCCCCAGATAATTTTGTAACACATAATTTGGTACTCACAGGGCTTTAGATCTCTCCTATTTGGGCACACTCCCTATTAGGGGTGGCAATTTTTTTTTAGGACGGGACAGTGTGTGTGGGGGCACATACCCCTGAAGGATGAGCAATCAGGAATCATCAGTGGTAGAAGTACCTCTGAGAAGGGATTTCTTCACCAACAGGCGAAACCCAGTGTGAGGCAACACCAACTTTATTTTGCGTTTCATGGGCCCACCGACATTAAAAAATCGAAATTTCAAATTGCCACTTTTATATTTCCCATGCAAGTTTGAACATGAAGACTTTGACCCCCTTTTTATTCCTGATTGTATGAATTAGGCTGTTATATTCTATCTGAACAATGCCAGCAAATAAAAAAAAAAAAAAAAAATACCTTCACTATAATTTTTCACTGTAAGTCAGCGAATTGTTATTGTTGTAAAATGCTAATACTACTTAGGCAATAACGACATTCAATGTAAATCAGGAACCTTCACTGGCTGTGTGATCTATGACTCTGTCATGGTACCCATATTTCGACAGTGATGCAGTATGTCAGAGCTAGGAAATGGAGGGTGTTTCAACAGCTCAGCCGATACAGAATGGCTTTAACTTACTGTTGAAAGCTGAGGCTGTTGGAACACATGCAAAATTCGCTAGATTGTTCTGAAAGACAACTCACATGGGAATATACAATTATGAAAAATGAGAGTTACAACATTTGTAGGTTTCCATCAATTCTGATATGGATTGCCAAGAAAATTATACCTATATTATCTTAAAATGACAGTCCTTATCTAAACTTCATGACATGTAGAAATATTCAATGTAGGTACATACCCACTATATCCCCATACTTTATTCATTTGTGTACAGTTTACTTCGTTCTTGCCAAATAAGCAGATTATGTATTCTTTTAAGAGTGTGTATTGTATCACCTGAATCACACCACTTGTAGATCGCGGTCAGGTTATCGCTTAACATTTAACAATTTCTGGAAATGACAGCATTTTAATATCTGTCCAACCGGACTGACATATTTTACTGCCTTACCTATTCATAAATGTGTATTGGCTAAGATCACATGCAGTTAAGCAAAGTAACTCCGAATAAACATAAACACATGGTGACAATCTCAATATTTTGACAAAATTTTATTTGTCATCTTCAGGATGTGACGATGGATGGTTAAAATTCAGCTATCAAATCCAAAACTTAACAGTGGTGTAAAAGCTTCGAAAGAGCTACAGTTATTCAGGTAGACTACTGTTTATTATTATTTTGGTATTTTTGTTTCTAATTTCAACTTTCATATATATTTCATCAATCACGGTTTGTGTATTCCTCGTCTTGTTAATCAATAGCCTAATATAGTCTTGTATTTCCCTTCTGTAACTATCCAATTCTCTAGATTTTATTTCCGATTTCAATCCTAGGTACATTTCTTACGTTTCTCTAATCAACTTTTTTTTTCTAATCTCTGTTTCAGTTGTTTATTCCCTTAATTGACATTTCTGCTTCCACTATACACACTCACACACCTCAATAAATCACCACCCGTCACTATTAATCCTTATAACTATTGCCATTTCAATTGTGTATTGCCAGGCCTATGTGGTGTGTGTATTCCTTGTCATGCCTATGTGCCACTCATGTTTATCTTGTTATGTTCACATATTATCCGATTGGCTATTGCCCTCTAATTTTGTGTATCGAACCATTTCAGTCTTTATTACATGTAGTTGTTTCTGTATATAAGAGCCTGTATCTGCTGTTATATCATATCCTGAAGATGACAAATCAAATTTTGTCGAATATTGAGTCTGTCACCATGTGTTTATTAAGTTTATTCACAGTTACTTTGCTTCTGCATTATGCCAAGCTTATCAGTGGATCAACACGACTAAGATCACATTATGCCTTGTATATACTGTGCGTATGGAGCTGTTTGCAACTTTGTTCACTGCTGGAGATGCTAGAACTAGTAGCGAAATATATGGAATGAAATTGTCATCCCTACCCAGAGTTGCTTTTCTTCTCTATTATTGGAAAATCATCAGTGGTTCCAATGGATTACTTCATTTAGATATACATGTAAAAATTTCTCAGGTGGGATGTGCCATATAGCAGGTATGTAGAAGTTCCACTTCAAAAAAGTTTCTTCTTTTTCAGTTCAAAAAATGTGCAATTTCAATCTCGAGTTTCAAATAAATTCTGGGGACCTCCACATAAAACCAAAAATTGAGCATTAACTGATTGATAATTTGTGATTTTATTCAAACTAAAGTCATGAGAATTTCATATATTTAAAAAAATGGCCATTTGGCATGTGAATTATAACAGTGGGGATGTTACATTCATGTTCAGCAAAACAGAATTACTTTTCCCTGATTAAGAAGCAAATTTCCATTTTTGTGAAAACAAAATCTTATTTGGAGACACATTTTTGCGTCTCCATGATTCGCCAACACCACCAAAATCTTGTCAGTCCTTTGCCTATCTTGCAAGATCATTATACCCAAATTTCATCGAAATCAAACACGTTGTTTAGAACGGAAGTTTTGACATTAAGTCAGATAATTGAGATTTTTCATTTAAATGGCAATTTGGTTCGCACCGACAGGGAATTATCATGTCGGCAATCCTATATTTATGCTTGGCAACCTAGAATAGAACAGTTTTTAAATATTTCTCCAAGCGAACTGGTAAATTTTCATTTCACAAAAAACTTTTTTTTTGAGACGCAAAAAACTTGCCTTTATAGTTATGCCAGCTACACCAAAACCTTTTCAGCACATTGCCTATCCTTCAAGACTATTGTAATAAAATTTCAAAGAAATCAGACAAGCCGTTCAGACGAAATCGTCAGAGAAAGGTTTATCTATGCTCTGCCTACAACGCCACCTAGTGGTGAGCAGCAGGTATCGAAACACAACCAGACAAATTTCCCAGGCCTAAGGAGATAGCACACCAAGTCTGACCCGAAAATATTTAACGGTTTCAGAGATATTCACGTTTAAAGTCGCGGCGGCGGCGGATCCGGCGGAGCCGTTCCTCATGAAAACATAAGAGCATCCACTTTGTGGAAATGCTCTAATAAATTAATATCCTATGGCTCCCCAATCGTACATGTCGCTATATAGGATCTTACGTGATTCAATTAAATTTGGTGTTCTGAGCACCCATGCCATGAATATTTAATAGCATTATGACAACACGGTCGCTTCTCGACTAATCCACTTGCAGACAGAGAGGAGGAATAGGGTCACCGTCTCTTTGTATTATGGCGCCACAATGTCGGGACCGCAGCAACAGCAAGAGACGCCCCACCATCGCAGCATCTGATTCAGCTGGGCCAAACAAAAATTCTCTACCATTAAGCACTAAGCCCTTCAAAGCACTATGAACAGTTCTCAGGATTGGCTGACGCTCGAGTTACTGCAGGCCTGTTAGATCCTACAAGCAACATATCCAAATGGGGGAGCAGAAAGGATATAATTTTAATTAGATTGGAGGCTAGTGTAAGCTCCTGGAATATATGAGGGTATGGAGTCGAGCAAGACATAGTTTAGGAGATTAGGGTTGGGCTTGAACGAGCGTAGCATGGTGTAAGCTCCAGGAATATATGAGGATAGGAGGTCAGGTGAGGCTTAGTTAAAGAGATAGAGGATGGGCTCGATGCCCCGGGGTGGGAACATGCTCTCGAGGGTAGTGATTGAGTTGAATAAGAGTGGCATGATGTAAGCTTCCGGAATGTGCAAGAGTATGCAGGGATTCATACAAGTCAAAAATGTTACCACCGAAAACTCAATGTTACTCAAAATTGAGTTTTCACAAGGTGAAATTGAGTTTTCAAAATTTTTTACCGCCGATTCAAAGATTGCGATTGAGTTTTCAAAAAAAATTACCACCGATTCACCCATTGGTATTGAGTTCTCAAATATTTCAACCACCACCATGCACAGGATGTTGTTGGTGTGTTTTAAAATGGTCAATATATTATACTATTAGCAGGGGTTATTTTTGACAAAAAAAATTCATCTACCCAATATCCAAATTCAATAAAAATCATTTTATTCAGCGCGTCTTCAGCTCAAGTTAAAAACCAAGAGATTTACATACCACCAGATCAGTCTGAATAACATTGGACATATGGGAATCTATATCACGAATGAAATCGATGGGAGAAATCAAGCAGTAATCGTGCAAAACAGCAAAGGGTCCTCTTGTCTGCAGTTAACTGCACCAAACACAGCCTCTGCACATTGTCACTGAATTAAAGTTTAATAAAGTTTTTATATGAGACAGATCTGCCAAGTTCTGAAGTCTAAATTTTCTGAAAACTATCGAATATTTGGATGGTCACATTCACCCAATGTTAAATTTTTTAAGCAAATTTCTGCAAATTTTTTCCAAAATTCATATTTAATTTCAGGTTTCAATTTTCAATGAAGGTAAAAGAGCTATATATTATTTTGCTACGAAGGTTAATGCAAGTTAATACAGAAATATGTATAAATAATGTGCCTTTTTCTAAAGTATGGTTTTCCATTACTATTTCAACTATGAAAATTTATTGTTTATAATCAACGAGGAGTCAACTTTATGGAGAAGACGAAGATAAAATATGCAGCCTGGTCTCATCGCAGCGTCGGCATCACGGTCCAGATTTAGCCGGGAAATATGGTCGACTGACTGCAGGCACGTGGCTCAACAAAGCGCAAAGCTGTCGGGCTGTCATCCCTATTGCGGTAATGGAAACTTCCATTGACCCGGTGTTGTAAGCCCACAGCGTCCCGATGAATCGAATCGGAAGAGTTCACTTTCAAAATAGGGAAGTAAGGCACAAAAGTTCGCTTTTCAACAACAACAACGTGATGGCAGATTTTTCTTTCGTTTCGTGGACCAAACTTTCTTTGTATTTCATTTCTGAAACTTGCAACTCTGGCGGACTAATTCACGACAACAACAACAACTACACAGGGTCTGCTTGAAGTTGAAGAAGAAAAAAACCTTTACGGCGACAGATGGCCGATAAAAACTTTCGGCGCCTGTGAAAGGTAAACTTTCGCGGCAAGATCGTCATTCGATTGAGTTTATTTCCTAATTTGTGGCTGTCAAATTAACTTTGACCATGTCTGGCGTATTGAGTTTTCCATGAAAAATTGAGTATTTGTCCACCAAAACGAAAGCAATTGAGTTTATTACCATACGAATTGAGTTTTCAATTTTTTTTTACCACCGAATATCGGTGGTAAAAAGTGACTTGTATGAATCCCTGGTATGGGGCGAGATAAGACTTAGTTTAGGAGATAGAGGGTGGGGCTTGGTGCCCTGGGAGTGGGGACATGTTCCCGAGGGTAGTGTATTGGTTGAATAAGTGCAGCACAAGGTAAGCTTCCATGATATATCAGGGTTCGCACAGCTTGGTTCAGGAAACATGGGGCGAGGTTGAGAAGCTGTGGATAAAAGTCCAAAATTTCAACATTTGGTGCCCCAGAGTTGAGAACATCCTTCCGAGGGTAATGCATGGGTTGAATGGGTTTAGCTGATGCAAAATTACAGAATATATGATTGTTGGGAGGGTCGGGCAGGGCTTAGTTCAGGAGTCATAAGGCGAGGTCAAGAAGTTGTGGAGAGGGAGAAGTCCAAAACTTTAACAACCTTTTCAGACATGGACAGGGAAACAGACATCCACAGACATCATTTAGATATCAAGCTTTCTGCAGCTACAGTACGTGAAAGAAATGAACTCAATACTGGGATGACATGATGTTAACATCATGACAACCCGATTCTGTCACAATGTTAACATGATGATAACCCGATTCTTGTCCTGATCTTGTCCCGGTTTTGTCCCGGTGTTGTTACAAGGACAACATCGGGACGACTTCGGGACAGCATCGCGACGACATCGGGACGTCATGTTGTTATCTCCAAATTACAATCGTTTACGTGACATGTGAATACAGAGGCAATTGCGTTAATGTTTACACTCGTTTGGTTCGTTTCGGTTCAGTTATTAAAATATGACCGCAAAAATTTTAAACCGGAACGAAGTTTGAACGAATTATGACCACAATATGAACGGAGTTTGACCGAAACGAAATAACCGAAACGAAATGAACCGAACGGAGTGAGCGAAATTTGGACTACCATAGTGCCAGTGGACTGCCCGCTGCTGCCGTTAAACTTTAATAGTCCGTACATGTTTGTCTGTGAATAAAGTTGGATGACCGACAGAATGGCTCGGAAACCCGTATAGTTAAATGTTTTCAAAATGTACTGAATGTAATTTGTTCAGATAGATAAAGAAATATGAAGGAGGTCGTCTGTAGTCCCGCGGCGAAAAGCCCCACGTGGTCCAAATGTACGAACTTTGACCCTGCAGAGCTATGCCCCTGAAAACAGCCGCACCACGTACTCCGACCCGTGCGGCGCTTCTGAAGTGTGATCACCTACTGTTCACTTCCATAGTCTACCGAATTTGTGATTACAGATGAATTGATTTTCAAAATACTATAACAACTACATGGCTTGTTGTCCCAAGATTCTGTTATAGTCGGCGTCTTTTGTTTGTTTGTGAGACGAATGTATAAATTTTTATTGTACTCAGAATTAAGAGCCCCCCCCCCCGCAATACATAACAACGGAATAAAAGAACAACATTTCACATGGGGTACATGCTGATCTAATCCCCATTACGAAGTTAGAGTATATTACCAATATAATAATAGTAACACTTTAAATTAAGCCTAGAGCTCAAATTAACAAAAAATGAATCCCGTTTTGCGAGACATGAGAAAATATAAAATACCACATATCTTTAGTACTTCTATTTATAAATATCTCCCTCTGCTCTCTCATTGTTATTTATTATTTAATTATTTATTTTAATATCTAGCGCTGCAAAAGATCTTAAATGAACGAAGAAATGTACCGTGAAATTTAAATAGAGCATTGAGTTGATGGGCCGCGAAATCCGAATGGGAAGGGGACTACAATTTCAATCAATCAAAAATCGAAATGTAATCGGGTGGGTCTAACAAAAGAAAAAATAGTTGATAAAATACTTAATTAATATTATCCTGGATGGTATAAAAAAAGATTCGTTCTCATCGAGGCGTACAAGGTACATTCCAAAGATGTTTTCCGTCCACAATACAATTGTGTTGCGGAAACCTGTCGCTTATGAACGGAAGATATCACAGAGAAACAACTTATTAGACCATTCTTCCTAAATATTTACATAATACTAAAAATTTGTCTGGACTAATGTGATAACAAACGAGAAGAATGCAAGATAATTTTACCGATAGCACAGAAGAATATATAAGATAAATATTCTGATAAAAAATATTATTAAACAATTTTGAATAACTTTTTCTTTTCTCATATCGCCCAATCCTATAAAAAGTTCATAACAGATCATATTGTAAAACGCAAATAGAATGCAGATCTAGCATGAATGGACGAAATTCTTGCATAAAGCATTCACTTTTTGCACGAGAAAACCGGAATGTGAAATTGAAGACCTGTTGTGACCTTCTCGCGCGGACCTTGGCGAGAGCACTCTTTCGTGCAGACGTCGCGAAAGATTTCATCCCTACCTCAATTTAGAGCATATAAAATTATGTTTTTAGATCTAATATAAAGTTGATTGTAATAGAAAGAAGAAACATATATCTCTGTGAATCTGGGGATGATGAAGATCGATCTTCGTTGTTTTCTTGAAGTTGGAAATCCGTGACAAATTGCCATTTTCAACTACTGTTCTCCGTGAATGTGACAAAATAATTTATTACACACGTTTACATTTAATGATTTATGAGAATGAACGCAAAAGGATGAACGGAGTTTGAACGAAATATAACCGAATTGTGTCGATAGGTGACGAGAAATGAAATACAAATGAAAATATGTTTGATCACTATATCCAAACATGTACCATGCAGATTTATGTTCGTTTTGACGCGCTGTAGACATGCGGGTGTGAACGTTACTCACAGTAGGATGATATACCCGGTGCCACAGCCTATGGGCGGCCATTTATGTCAAAATTACTAGCTCGGGTTGTGCAGCCTAGCTCACAACAGACAACGTATTTAACGATATAAAGTGTTGGTTTGAACGATTATTTCATCTTTTTGCAAACAAGGAACCTAACTCTAAACGCATATTTCATCTCTCTCCAAAGGAAGAATCTAACTGTGAACGAAAAGTGGAGATACGGAAATACAAGCGAACTCAGAAGGAACAGCATATTTCAGCACGTACAACGTATCAGAGAACGAACGACCTCTTTCAGAACGAGTTTTATAATCGAGGGGGCGCTCAGCAGACGGGAGACCACTCGAGCGCCTCTGTCTGCTCCTCCCCCACATGTTGACACCATTTTCAGGGGTGGCTCTCGTTTACATGTGCGACTCATAGTAAGGAGTCTCACAAGATGAGAATGACAAGTCCCTGTGAATTTTTGTCTGGTATCTGAAGTTCAAAACTTTTGGTACACTTTAACCCAGGGGCAAAAAAGAACCACACTCATTCACGACCTGAAATAGCGGAACTCGAAATAGCGGCCGAGTTTCACGTCATAAATCTTTCCACCATCCGGAATGACCCAAATATTTCCGGAAATAATTTCCGATGGAACGTTGTTCGTTGTGAAACAGCTCGTTCGTTCAGAGTTATACTCTTCGTTTAGAAATAGGTCCCTCTGTGTCAGACTGGCTATTCGTTCAGAACTAGGCTTTTCATTCTGTGTTTGCATTCGAACATCGTGCCGTTTGTTTTCGGTTTGAGTATACGTTTAGAGTTAAGGTTTTTTTATTTGCAGGAGTATAAAATGCGTTTAAGACTACAGTGTACATTGTAAGATATGCTGTCTTTTCTGAGTTTGGCTTTACATTTTGTAATTGCTAATTTTGACATGAATGGCTGCCCATAACAGCCCGTACGGATCAGAAAAATAATCTCAATTGTACAACATATTAGTGCCAGGGTTTCCAAGTTACTTTGTGGGAATGGGAAGAGAATCAGCGGGTGAGAAAATCGGGACAAATAATCGGGACAACATCGGACCAACATGTTGACAAGATCGCGACAGGATCGGGACGTCATGATGCTGTCCCGATGTTGTCCCGATTTTTCAACCGGGACAAGACCAGGTCAAAATCGGGACAGCATGATGTTAACACGGTGAAAAGATCGGGACAAGATCGGGTTGATTTTTATTGAGTTCATTTCTTTCACGTACTGTATAGCTATGGGCTCGATAAAAATCTTATCTATTCGAATTTTAGCTTGGATATTATTATAATAGTGACATGGTTGAAAGTCTTACAAGTATTCTGAATACATAGTCTGATAGGCCTCTAGTATATGTAACCTTTCCAGAAATGGATCCTCACTGACACAGTATTACCTACCTTTGGTTTGCCCTCTTCAATATCAGATCCTTTTCTTTTGCTGGATTTCTCCTTTTTGACTTCCTTCTTAACCTTTTTTACTTTTTCCATTCTGAAAAATGAAAATTGTACAGCATAAAAACAACGGGAGCCTGTAGCCCAGATTACATATGACACAGGTTATACAAACAGAGTCCGGACTACATATGATACAGGTCATACAGACAAAGTCCAGACTACATATGATACAGGTCATACAGACAAAGTCCAGACTACATATGATACAGGTCATACAGACAAAGTCCAGACTACATATCATACAGTTGAAAGGGGGGGGGGAGGGGAGGAAAGAGGATGAGATGCTCCCGAGGGTAGTGGATGGATTGAATAAGTGTAGCATGATGTAAGCACCTGAAATATATGAGGGTTCGGCGGGTTGGCCGGGGCTTAGTTCAGGAGGTATAGGGTGAGGCTGAGAAGCTGTGGACAGGAAACTGACATTTTTGCTTTACCTTATAAGGACAAGGACACAGACAAAAAAAAAGCTATGGGCTCAATAAAATCTCTGTAATTCGAAAGTTCTACAAGAAAATCTGGAGACAATTCATCTGTGAACCATACTGGACCATGGGTAGCTATTCTGCTGACAATGTGTCTCGAGTTGCCACAGAAAAAAATCCCATCAGTGTGTATATATATATATATATATAGACCAAATGATCACAGTATAAACTGCCTTTGTGTATGGTAAATATAGTACTAGAAAAAAGTCATGACAAACTCGGACTGATTGATTTCGCTAACTAGTTTCACTACTTTCAGCAGTTTATCAAAGCATCGTTTATTAAATTTAATATGGATGCGGTTCTATTTATGCATGTGTGTTTTACACAAATGGTTACGGTGGTCTTTGCGACATAATTCACATGCATAAGATTACAAATAAACAATACGAAGCTGCGCATCTGAAAACCCCTCGGCTCTGGGCGCCAGCCATTCATAATGTATTCAATTTGAAGCAAGACTTCAGGAACACCAAGCAGTCAAGTGACAAATATACAGATTATGAAAAAAAATTCCATCTAACCGGTATTCATTACATAAGTCTGTTGATGCATCGATGATGTATACCAAATTTTACATCGAGCATTTGAAAATTATCAGAGATAGAGATCATTAATGATTTCGCATAAATTAAAGATGGCCGCCCATCCTTCCCACCACTCAGAGAAACTGATGTGGTTATTCATTGCAAGTCTCTTGATACATGGATGCTGTATACCAAGTTTCATATAGAACACTGAAATGGTATCGAAGATATACATCATTAAAGATTTTGCATCAATTAAAAGATGGCCACCAAGGTTTCCACCCAATCAGAAAAACCATAACTGTCTATTGATACATCAGTGATGTATACCAAATTTTACATCGAGCACTTGAACGGTATCAGAGATATAGATCATTAATGATTTCACATAAATTAAAGATGGCCGCCCAACCATCCCGCCACTAAGAGGAACTGATGTCGTTATTCATTGCAAGTCTCTGGATACATCGATGCTGTATACCAAGTTTCATATAGAACACTGAAATGGTATCAAAGATATACATCATGAAAGATTTTGCATAAATTAAAGATGGCCACCAATGTTTTCGCCCATTCAGAAACGCCAGAACTGTCATTTATCATAAGTCTATTGATGCATTGATGATATATACCAAATTTTACATCGAGCACTCTTACGGTATCAGAGATCATTAATGATTTCGCATAAATTAAAGATGGCCGCCCATCCATCCCGCCACTCAGAGGAACTTATGTGGTTATACATTGCAGGTCTCTTGATACATCGATGCTGTATACCAAGTTTCGTATAGAACACTTGAATGGTATCAGAGATATATATCATTAAAGATTTTGCATAAATTAAAGATGGCCGCCAAGGTTTCCACCGAATCAGGGAAACTGGTTTGGTCATTCCTTTGAAGTTCCTTGATGCATCGATGATCTATACCAAGTTTCACACTGAACAGTGACATGGTACCCAAGATACACAAGATTGATGATTTTGCATAAATTAAATATGGCCGCCAAAGTTTCCAAACAATCAGGTCCAGATTCAATAGGGTTCTGGGCCATGAGAATATGGATGTGCAGTGCAAGTTTGGTGTGCCTAGGTTAAGTCGTTCTAAAGATATCTTGGTAACGAGAAAGCTGTGATGGTTTCGCATAAATTAAAGATGGCCGCCAAAGTTCCGAACCAATCAGGTCCAGATTCAATAGGGTTCTGGGTCACGAGCATACGGATGTGCACTGCAAGTTTGGTGTGCCTAGGGTAAGTCGTTCTAAAGATATCTTGGTAACGAGAAAGGTGTGACGGACATACGGACGGACGGACGTACATGACGACGACAAATTTTGGCCGAGGGGTAAAAACGGAACTAATGAAAGGATATGTAAGATATAACAACAATAATAATAAGTCAAGAGAATAAATACAATGAACAATCAAATCGAACAAAACAGCTTATACAATGGACAATGGTGTAGATATAAAAACATACCTGGCTGACAGAGGTTCATCATCGGAAGACTCTTCCAAAGTTCTTTTCTTGGGTTCTGCCTTAATCACAGGCTTCCTTTCAGACTGGAGAATATTGAGAAATAAAGCCTTAAATATGAACATGACGTGTCACTACTGTAAGAATCTACCATTGATATACATATAGCAAGGTTCAGCAAAGAGCCATTGATGCCATTGACACCATATTTCCAGCAGTTTTCAAACATGTTCAATGGGATCATATCACTTTAGAGTAGAAGTGGAGGCTACATGTCTATCTGGGGACTTTCATACAAATAAGAAAATTAAAGTGATCGTAAACCCTCAAGTAAAGTTTCCATCAAATGAAAGACCATTGCGAACAGTGTCGGGAAATATTTATTGTAATTTTTTACGATTTTATTACACAGAGTAAACTGCAATTAAAGCATGGTATTCTATGGTGGTCTGTTGCAATCATATTTAGGTCCAGTGACGTCACGCTGCCTTAATACATATATTTCAAACTTTGTATGCACTTTCCAGTGCTTGATTCAAGCTTAAGGTATGTATACTTTAAGTTTCAACACAGACTCACTGTTCCAATGTGCATGTTCCAAAATCTGAGAAATTAAATGCAAGATTCAAATTGACTTGAAACGCATGAGTCACCGTCTCCCAGATTTTGGTGAAACTTGCACATTTGAACAGTGAGTCTGTGTTGAAACTCAAAGTATACATGATACCTTAAGCTTGAATCAAGCTCTGGAAAGTGCATACAAAGTTTGAAATATATGAATTAAGGCAGTGTGACGTCACTGGACCTAAATATGATTGCAACAGATCACCATAGAATACCATGCTTTAATTGCAGTTTACTCTGTGTAATAAAATCGTAAAAAATTTAAATAAATATTTTCCGACACTGTTCGCAATGGTCTTTCATTTGATGGAAACTTTACTTGAGGGTTTACGATCACTTTAACATGTTACATGTAGGACATACAGTTTGGATGCTGTTGAATTTGCAAAAAACATCCCATCGCTGCCACCAAAGGAGCAACGTGAGCCAATCACTTACTGCATGCACTCGTGCTTGTAAACTTTTTGAATCTTAAGCAATTTGAGTGACCACAATTTAGAGAAAATGCTACGAATAGTGTGGCGAACTACTGCTTATGATAGAGCCCTAGATTTCACAACTTACCAATGGAACATCGTCATCATCACTCAGCGCCTCCCTCTTCATTGTCAATCTAACTGGGGAAGTCACTGATTCAATGGATGCATCAGTCTCTTTCTTAATCACTACTTTACAGGGGCTAAGTTTGAATTTTTCATCTGGGCTCTGCTTAGTTTCACTAGAATGAGACTTGGAGCTGGTAGGACTGGACATTCCTGCATGTTCCGGGGAGCACAGGTCATTAGCCTTGGAGGAAGAGGAGTCCTTGGGCTTGCTGGAAATTCCAGCATGTTCCGGGGAGGACATGTCCTTAACCTTAGAGGGAGAAGAGGAGTCCTTGGGCTTGCTGGAGATTCCAGCATGTTCTGGGGAGGACATGTCCTTAACCTTGGAGGAAGACGAGGAGTCCTTGGGCTTGCTGGAATGTTCTTTGGAGGAGCTCCGGTGTTCTTTAGAGCCATCTTTTAGTGAGGAGCTACTACTGTTGTGTTTGTGGGAGCTGCTGCTGCTGCTCCCATCTTTTGACTTATCTTTGTTTTTGTCACGGTGCTTGTCACCGCTGCTGGAGCTGCGATGCTTGTCTCGATGCTTGTCCTTGTCGCCAATGCTTGAGCTGTGCTTGTCTTTGGAATGTCCATCTCGGTGCTTGTCACTGCTGGACCCCGAGCTCCCATCCTTTTGTTTGCTAGAGCTGCTACTCGAGCCCTCTTTGTGCTTGCTAGATGAGGAGCTGGAGTGATGCTCCTTGGATTTTGAGCTAGACGAGGATGACCCGTCTTTGTGTTTGCTCGAGCTTGATGAATGTTTTGAGGAGGAATGGGAATGTTCCCGAGGCTTGCTGGGGTCCTTTGATGAGGAGGAGCTACTGTGTTTGGAGGAGGAGCTACTGTGATCCTTGGATTTGGATGATGAGCTATGATGACTGCCATCCTTAGATCTATGTTTGTCACTCTGGTGTTTATCCGACTTGGATGCATCAACATGGTTGTTCACAGGTGAGAATCCATTATGTTCTGAACTGTTCTTGTGGTTCAGAGAGTCATTGAGAATGATGAGTTTATCTCCTTCACTGGTGTGTAACTTAGCCTTGAGGTCAGCTGCTAGAAAATAAAGTTATTATTGATGTAGAATAGCAGCTGAAATTCTAGATTGATCAGAATTTACTGTAATTTGTAAACATGTACATCATTTCTGGGTGATGTGAACATTTACAAGGTTCCCTGAAAAAAAGGCAAATGTGTTTTCACAATGTTGACAAATTGTTCACTAATAGATCACTCAAGCTTGCCAAAGTGGGAAAAATGGTAAACTAATTGTAAACAAATGTTCAGACTAGAGGGAGAAGTTGGACAAGTCATCAACAGCTATAGAGACACAGAGGGAGAGGGACAATCGTAAGCTCACTCTAGAGGGTCCTGTGAGGGGGGGGGGGATACCCCCCCGCCTTCCCCATATAATGGTAGACGCCATGTGTATTTTTGGGTCACTAATCATGCACACTGGGACAGAAATACACTGTCGTCTACCGTAATATGGGGGAGGTGGAGGGTCGGCTCGTGCACAGCTAATCATCAGTGTTGGAAACGTTAATAAAAGTAAAATAAGGCAAATAATCTCAACATGACGGGTCAAAATTATAGATTGTCTTGGGTGTCAGAGCAGGCAGGTATTATTTCGACCCCTGAAAGATAAAGCTATATTTCAGCAGATACATTTTTTTTATTGTTCAGCACTGCTAGTGTATGGCAAAAAGCTGGAAATCAGCAATTATATGTTCACGGATCAAATCTACTTTGAATTGTCTGACTTTACAGAGTCATATCCAGACTTTGAAGAAAGGTCCCGACCCCCCAAATTACTATCCTAGCACTTTATGCCGGAAATGCCTTCGGAGTCATTTCCAGGCAATAAATCTGAGTGGGTTACTTGTAACATTTTCAACCTTTATGGACAGTTTTCCATAAAAATTAACATCAATCCCTAATAAAGCTTGACCACAGAATCAAAAATATAATTTTAATTTTTCAATTAATAAATCAATTAATCCAGTAAATTCAACAAATGATACCATGAGAGGCATGACATGTCCACTGGCTACATAATGCCAATCTAAAGTTTATAAAGTAATTTGTCGTGGTGTATCATTTCTGAAAGATGAAACAATGCCATCGTAGTCCAGGTCAGTCAGTGCCTGTCCATTCAGGCAAATGGATTTTCCGCATCCGTTGACTTGCGCTGCGTACCGGAAGTTCAAACACGTTCACAAATAAACGTGCGCTAGAGTATTCAGCCCGGCGGACAGAAAGTAGAGAAAATGGCGGCGCTCGTCTCGCGAAGTAACTTGTGAAACTGACGAAGTGACTTTGAAGGCTAGTATTGTTGAGAATAAAGTTATTTATTTATATCGCAACTTGAGCGATACAGAAACATGTTTATATCATATTTTGCCTCGCAAATTGCGATGCGATACCGGACATTTCGGACCCTGCACGTGTCCAGTAGAATGGTTTCCCCAAAAAACAGTGAGGTACGTTTTTTTCTTTGGTCTCTTTTGGGCGGAATTTATTTTGGGCGCCCATACGTTTTACGTAAGTAAATGTCGGATGGATACGACCCTGCTTTACCTATGACCCTATATCTGGATCTCTGATCAGTTTAGCCATATTGGAAGATAAATCTGATTTAGCTTCAAACTACAACCCCCGACATCACTGGGCGTTCATGTTTGAGGATGTTTAAACTAACAGGTTACCTCCCCTGATAGGATTTTCCAACAGAGCACATTATTTTCAAAAAATCTTTCCATTTCCATCATCAGATTTGATGGGTCTTTGAGGTTATTAAAATGAGTTATGCTTAAACACCTTACTGATTCAAAGTGGGAAATAAGTGCATTAAAGTTGGAAAAACTGCAAATAATGAAAATAAATGAATATAACAAAAAAAGGAGTGGTAGGGAAAATGACATGCGGGTGGCTCATGGGGAACAAGGAATCAAGTGTGGATGGCCTGAGAAACAAAACTGAAATAAATCCTAGAAACACATAAAAAGATTAGTAGAGTTTTGGTTCAATAAACATTTCAATTTCATGTTTCCTGATTTGTGGTTTTCCTTTTCTATTCCCCCCACCCCACACACTTGATATTGTTCTGTCCATACTATTCCTAGTGGATTTTATCAGCTGATCAAAACAACCGCCTTGCTCCCCGACACGATAGCGAGGCTATGCTAATGACGTAGGAAAACGTGAGCCGAACACTCAGGTCAATCGCCGGCCAGCTCTATTTCCTTTATTTCGCAAAGACAACAACAGATGGGAAATAGCTCATTCTAATACCTTTGTCGGGGTAGAAAATATGTTCATCCGCTGGTTTTAATTCAGTTTCTCTGTACATTTCAATATATTTCTGAAATTTCTTGCCCTCTGTGCTACCCTTATGTGGCGAACTTTTGCATGAAACATCCACATGTTTTGGCGAAGAAAACGTACACTGGGGCAACTTCCGATTCATTAAAAAAAATCCCCTCAAGTTATTACAAAATCAAGAGAAATTTGAAGAATACGAGCCAACCGTAGAATTATTTCTGTCGGAAAATTTCTGATAAATCCGGATCTGCGCGCCACAATAAATGGCACAATAAATCCATCAAGTGGCCGTAGACAAAAATGGACGCTAAAAATCAGAGTCCAAATACATCTGCACTAACCTGACATCGTGGACGATTGTTCGGGTCGGCCGGCCTCAGCTGCCTAAAAATAAAACATAACAGGTTTACTTCAAATTACAACAGAACGTGAAAGGGCTCGAAGAATGATGTGAAATTTCATACGCCTCTATCCAGGATCTACGCAAATATCTCAAACAGAAGACTGTAGGACTTCCTCTATCAAGCCGTGTGGACTTAGAAAATTTTTCAGCCATTTTGACTTTGCCGATTTCAGGCGCTTTGTTCGAAGAATATTTTCCCATATAAAGACCCCATAAAATAGCCATATTCGAAGCATTTTGGCGTATAGAAACGAAGTCCGCCATAAATTGCTTACCGACTGAGGTTGGGGGACCTGATCGTCAGCAGAACTGTCCATTTTCACAATTTTTTCTCTGTCGATCTGAGCTAGAAGAGATGGCGGAGTGGAGAAGCAAACGCAGAACGACAAAGTCCCTGCGCGCGATCATTGCGCATGCTCAAGGTGACCGTATGTCGGGACTTAGAAATTATTGCTTCGTTCAGCAATAGTGGGTGGATACCTCACAATATTTCTCCGTGTATTGATAGTAACGTATATATTCTCAACTTGATGACGTAGTAATGAAAATACCACGTGAACGATTACTTGTATGCTAAATGTATAAAAAGGAAATAAATTTTACACTTGAACAAAAAAGGTAGGACTAAAAATAACAAATGGCATGTTAATTCATACCATACTTTTATTGTGTTTTATTTCAATTGTTTGTTGTTGTTTTTTTTTTTCTTTCTTTTCTTGTAGCTACATAGTACACGGTAATTGTTATCCTATTTTTCAAGTGACTGTATTTGCCTTTAGCCCATGTAGCATAACTGTGCAATAAAACTTGATTCTGATTCTTGTTTGGAAAGCAAATAAGATATAAGTTTACATGTGTATAACATTGGGAACCCGTAAGTAACCATGCAGCTTATAAACGGATTGGGCATTGTTTCAGCTAATTATACCGTATGGTGAAGTACTACAGATTAAGCAATATAGAATCAAATATTAACCTTAATTGGTTAAGCAAATTTATTTGGAAAATTATATACCGGTAGGAGCCTATATTGGTTAAAAATGATGTTCCTTTTAATATTTGAATTACTGGATATAGGCAAGATTTCTTTCCAATATAAACACATGTGTATTCCCCTTCTGTGTTCGTGTTAAACTAAATTCTGATTATAGTGTATGAATAATTTCTTACCAAGTTGATTTGAATAAAGTTCTGTGCCAATATGGTAGGTTATTGTCTGAGCTTTCTCTAACCATTCAGCCACATGACATAATTTCTGACAGGATCTGAGGGATTTATCGGTCTGACAGGATCTGAGGGATTTATCGGTCTGACAGGATCTGAGGGATGTATCGGTCGTGTGACTGAAAGTTTAGAGGAAGCTCGGACTAGGTAGGTTAGAACATGACAAACCTACTAGGAACATGCTCAGTTTGACTGGAACTGGTGTATCAGTGAATTTTATCTCAAAGAAACGTTGTTTTGTTGGGGTTTTTTTTCAAAAACATCTACTATATGCTATGTTTTGATAATTTTTTATATACATGATATGCAAATGCCAAACGTCAATCCGGCCCCAAATGCCCCTGTGTTCTCTTCGCCTTAATCTCAGGGAATGTCCGCTCACTTCCGGTCATGAGGTCACTTTTGGTTGACCTTTGCTAGAGATCAATCCTACGTTTAATATAATACTCAATGTTAATTTACTTATGCATAGTGTTATGATTCTGTACTCTAGCCCTTCTTTAACATCTCAATTGTATTTCATTTTGTTATACGGATTATGGTAATATTAAACATCCCATATCTGTAGGTTGGTAGATAGATAGATAGATAGATAGTTGTTTGTTAACGTCTCACCACATATAACATGATAAAAACAATACAAAGCTAAAACAGTTATAGGTGCCACTCTGAAAAGAGTTATGAGAGACGGATATTACCAATATATATAAAACATAACATAAATATGGGTTATACCTCAAATAGTTAAGAAATTTTTCCTACGTTCTAAAACGAGAAAGCAGGCTTCAAACAGGTGCCATTTGCGGGTTTCCGAGTACGAAAGACAACTTTTCCTTATCAGGAAGACCAAGAAAGCTATTATCACATCCATAAACAAACTGGTTGGTTGTTTGAATTTTTACGTCGCACAGGTCTAACCTTATTGGTCACACGGCGACGATGACCCAAACAAACATATACCCTAGCAAAACCCTAACCCTAACAAAAACCTAACCAAAATAGGAAGATGCCGGACAATGACATCATTCTGCACGTAAGTTGATTCTAGATTGGCATAGAACTATAAAGAAGGTCCTAGAAAGGATACATATATAGAGTATGGTACATGGCAAACACTTGATCCGTCTGATACTGTGAAAAATATTTTGGGAAATTCTAGAATGTTCCGGGAAGTTCTGCAATGTTCAGGGAAGTTCTTTATTGTTATGTATCATTCTCCGGAAAGTTCTATGTGAAGTATATATACGAGCTTCGCTGGAGAAAAGAGAGAATTCTTCAGCTTGCAACCAGACAGTCATATTATGGGAAGACATTTGCGGAGTTTCAAGAGAGAAAGAGATGGCATTTGATAAGTGGTACAGGTCATTACAGGTAGAGAAGAAATACCACCAGTTGAGGGAAGTTATTCTCATGGAAGAATTTAAGAAAAGTATTCCCTTTGGGTGATAATATCAATAGACGCACGAACGGTTTCATACTACTACCCTGTGACAGGGACGGACACACGGCTCCTTTTTTGTATAGACTAGCACATTACCCATAGAGTGATTGCGTCATCCCCATTCAACACCTTTCTTACCCCCGTCATGCACAGGGCAGCATTATTAATATCATATCACTACCCAGGTGCACGGACGCACACACGCATGGCGCCTTTCATATTGAATTGAATTGAATTGAAGTTTATTCTAGAACCAAGCATATAATGGTATGAGAAACTAATACAATACAATCATAATCATATGGCGACTGTCTCAGAATCAAAACAGTTTGAAGAACACAGCAGATAAGAGTACAACAGATCAGATTAAAATGATATGTAAATACAGTAAAACGGAACTATAATAATCAATATAATAATCAATATGGGAGGGATTTCTACTAAACAATACGTTTGATCCCTCTTTGCACAAATGTAGCTATTTTATTCTGCACACTGGCAGTTCTGTTAGCCATCATGGAAACGAACTTGTTTTCTGACGGTCTGGTCCAAAATTTAGCAGGAATAAAATCTTTTCTTAAATCTTCGAAGAAAGGACACACAAGTAAAAAATGATACTCGTCACCAATGGATGCTAAATCACAATATGTACAAATACGTTCCTCTCTCGGGACGTCTGTATACCTGCCTCTTACAACCGGCAGTTTGTGATTATTACATCTGAACTTACACAATGACAACGCTTTGTTGGTCGACAAACACACAAAATATCTTTCTAAATCAAATGACTGCTTGAATTCTTTATAAAAAATGAATTGTACCAATGCAATATACTTTATTTCCATATATGATACATATAGAAATTATCAGAATATGGGACATGTAAAATACAGTGACATTAAAACATAAAATAAACATTACACACGTAAGACCTATACAAAAGTCACGGACACCTTTTTTTGACATAAAAAAGGTAGGACAACATGCACTCTGACATAAAAACATAAAACACTAGGACATGTAAAACAGACACTAGGATATAAAAACCTATAAAACGAACGCTATGATATGAAAACCTATAAAACAAACACTATGTGTATGACAAAAACAAAAAACAAAAAAAACCCAAAAAACAAAAAACAAAACAAAAAAGAAGTAATAATAAATAAAAAAATAAAAAAAAATAATAATAATAATAAAATAAAAAATAATAAAAAAATAATAAAAATAAATATAAATAAATAAATAAATAAATAAAAACTAAAAAAAAACTAGACAGAACAAACAATATACATACACATGAAACTAAATTGACTACCATCTTCAATAGCTGCACGCCAACTCTGTAAATACTGGTCTTCTAATTTCAACCTGACAACAGTGTTCAACTAATCAATACTTAAAGGTCAACCCAAACGGAATTTTTTTTGGTCTAAAAATCCTTAAAAATCATAGTTCGTACTTCACTTTGTATGAAAAAAATATTGAAAAAATTCTAATCTGATCAAAAACACACGTAATATGGGAGCAAAGTGGGCTATTCCACACTTTCACAGCTGGGTTGATGACGTCACGCAGGGAAGTTGCCTGAGAAAAAACAGCGGATAACATGGAAAGCGAGTGCAGTCAGAGCTCCGGTTCAGATGTCGATTCGAGCGATATCAGCTGCTTTGATGGAAATATTTTTCGCCAAGAAGATGAAATAGACATAGAGGAGGATGATGACGGGCAAATTAACAGCTGTTTGCAGACCAACGGCGGAATTCAGCTCTATCAATTTGAGCCGTACGGCTCCGATTCTGACAGTGACAACCACTCTGACAACGTGGAACTCGACGACGACAGGATTCGGAGAGGTCGTTTGTTGAATACAGATTGGTATGCAACTTGACTGGAAACCTTATTATCGTCATCCATGTCCATGTCCATATATTTCAAACTGTATTGAATGTAGAACGATTCTGTGATGTAAAGAACGAGCACATCTGCAGTGTGTTGTTATTGTTGTTACTGACCGAGGCAGCCTTTTCGAAGGGATAAACTCCGGCATTCGGCAGTATGGACAGTAAACTGTTGATAACTCTACTGATATACGTCCGATTTGAATTTTGTTTGTTTTCCCATAATCCCCATGAAATACCAATTTCAGAATTATATAGTTTGATAAAAAAACCTTTGACATTCATGGCGAAAAGTAAGCCGTGGTGAGTGGATCGGCATTCACATTTGCTCAATTTTCGACAAATCACCTCAATTAAATTGAAATCGAATGATATTCCCACAATCTCAAATGTCAAGGGATTATGAAAGTATTATTATTATCACTTCTGTATCTACAGCCATTCACTCCAATTGGTGTTTTTTATTTATTTACTTATCAAACGTATATATATTTATGAAAGATCATTTTATTATTATTAAATAGTATATATGAAATAGAGACTCATCCAGTCTAACCTGTAGGTGCTCAAGCAACAAATGCCACGCGAGAGCGAGCAGGGCATGTACAGCCGTCGCCCTGCCCGAGGCCTCGCTTGCAGGCTAGGTTCGTTCAGCCGATGTCCGTGCTAGATTCTCCTTGTCCGATTTCTTTGCCGTCACATTCTGATTGTTCTTAGGTTTGATAGTTGGAATAGCTGTTCTCTTTAGTTTTGGTTTGTACCCGAATTCAACTGCTACGCTGTAGATGTCATCGAATGATGTCTTTCTGTCAAAATGTGCCGAGCAAATTATACGAGTACTGGCTCGGGCTCTCTTTCCACACTCTCGTGTTGCGTACAAATTTCGTCCAATTTGCAGCGATTTTCTCGTCTTTAGGCCACAAATGAATACTAACATCGTCATCTGTAGTAAAACTGCAACCTCCCACTACACAACGTCGCGGCATATTTAACAAATGATGCCCCGATACTCCGAAAATCTCCAGAAATCAGCAGCTACTTACGACTGTGGTATACGGCTTTAAAGGAGTACTTACCTAATGTAATATAGGTTCCTATTACAAAGGTTAGACTCTTAAAGAAATATAACCAATTATTTTATTGTCGTTGGGGGCGATAACCTATTATTTTTATTACAATTTGTGAAGCCATGTTTCTCCTTTGACGTCGACGTGGGCGCCGCCATGTTGCCTGTGGGATGACGTGATTGATGACGTCAGCATTCAGGACAACGTCACGGCTAACGCTTGATCCAGGGACCCAATCTAGCCCCAACCTCGCCACCAGGGGTCGCTCTTCGCTGGACAATTGGCCGCTTCGATGAACCCCTGGGACGACGCTCACTGAAAATTGGTCCCATAATACATTGAAAAATTCTTTCACGTGGCCCCTTCCGGTTCCATTGGAACATATCCTATTCTTTATAAAACGTCAGTCATGAGTCATTTTCATGGCCAGTGTTATAACGTCATGACGTCAGAATAAAAAAATGTTTCGCAAGAATGCATAAAGAGTTCTGGTAGGCTACGTCATCTTGCAGACGCGCTCGTAACATCCATGACGTCGGGACGTTGGCTTGATCCCCACAGATACGCTCTCGTTATGTTCTAAATTCTAGGGTTTTGTGTGCTATCCAATGACCGATCGTACTGCTGAGCGCCGTCCCAGAGCCTAGTAGGGAGGACAGGACCGGATAGGTCTGGTTTCGAGATTGAATCTAGCCCCAGAACTCACTTTAGCTGCGAAAACTGACCTCTGGCCTAGTGGATTTCTGGGAGCAGAAACGGAAACGTCGCACTTGTTTGTTTACTTTCTTATTTATTCTACTTTTTATATGTTTTGTACTCTGTCCCAAATGGGATGCTCAGTGCAATAAAGAATCTTATCTTATCATGCACACAATTAATTTTCGGCGGAACCAATCTCGCATTCGTCTATTTCCGTAATTTGGCGGAAATTAGCCCAGTTGCTGAGTTCTGGTGATAGATTGCTATTATTCAACTAAACATAGAAATAGTTTTGTATAATTTGAATGAGTTATGTTCGTTTGGTTAAAATTAACTGAATTTCACAATAAAATGCACCCGGATCTCTCGATTATCAAAGGCACTATTTCTTAGCCGGCTCACTGCGTGATCGTCATACGCTCCCCACCAGTGGGGATTTGTGCGTTCTATGTGAGAGGCTTGTTCCGCCAATACGGAAATAGCCGAACGTGAGATTGCCAGGGACCTTCCAACTACGGACATATGAACTACTCTGGGTCTGAGTTTCAATTCGAGGAAAAAACTGGCGCGGCAATTCACACGGGGGTAATTCCTAAAAGGAAAGTGGTTTAGGTTATCTCCGACAACTGAAGAATTCCTTCCCCAAGTTTTTCAGCGGAGAATTTCCCGATTCAATTTGGACAAAATTTGAAGCTGATCGGTAAACTAAAAGAGCGTTCTCTGCAATTGTCCAGTGATTTGAGTTGAACGACGATGCTTTTAAGTTCGTAAACATTTTCATGATTACACTTGAACAACTAAAATCAACTAGAACGGCAGTGGATTTACTGGGTTCCTTCTCGTATGAATTATCAGCATGATCAACACGATCAACCTTAAGTCTCCATGACGTTATGACGTTTTTAGATGAGTATAAACTTACTTCCGCTCATCTAAAAACGTCACGCAGTGGTGCAATGGCGGCGCCCAGTGCACGCCGTGGCGAGCAACAAAATATTCAATATTTCTTTTATTTCGCATTTTATCAACATAAGTTTTATATAATAAGATTTGAAATGCGAGTGCTGATAAATATAGTCACACTCAAAAATAAGGTAAGTACTCCTTTAACATAGAGAATACAAGACGGCTTCCCTCTGTGACGTCACAGCTGGAATTGACAGGAGAGCGATTTTCACCTTTCAAACGGCAATATCTCGCCAACCAGACTGCACAAAATTATGAAAAAAATATCATTATTTTCAGAATCGAAAGGACTATTTTTTTATATTTTTGACCTCAGAGCGTTTGGGTTGACCTTTAAAGCTCTCGCGTGGCATTTGTTGCTTGAGCACCTACAGGTTAGACTGGATGAGTCTCTATTTCATATATACTATTTAATAATAATAAAATGATCTTTCATAAATATATATACGTTTGACAAGTAAATAAATAAAAAACACCAATTGGAGTGAATGGCTGTAGATACAGAAGTGATAATAATAATACTTTCATAATCCCTTGACATTTGAGATCGTGGGAATATCATTCGATTTCAATTTAATTGAGGTGATTTGTCGAAAATTGAGCAAATGTGAATGCCGATCCACTCACCACGGCTTACTTTTCGCCATGAATGTCAAAGGTTTTTTTATCAAACTATATAATTCTGAAATTGGTATTTCATGGGGATTATGGGAAAACAAACAAAATTCAAATCGGACGTATATCAGTAGAGTTATCAACAGTTTACTGTCCATACTGCCGAATGCCGGAGTTTATCCCTTCGAAAAGGCTGCCTCGGTCAGTAACAACAATAACAACACACTGCAGATGTGCTCGTTCTTTACATCACAGAATCGTTCTACATTCAATACAGTTTGAAATATATGGACATGGACATGGATGACGATAATAAGGTTTCCAGTCAAGTTGCATACCAATCTGTATTCAACAAACGACCTCTCCGAATCCTGTCGTCGTCGAGTTCCACGTTGTCAGAGTGGTTGTCACTGTCAGAATCGGAGCCGTACGGCTCAAATTGATAGAGCTGAATTCCGCCGTTGGTCTGCAAACAACTGTTAATTTGCCCGTCATCATCCTCCTCTATGTCTATTTCATCTTCTTGGCGAAAAATATTTCCATCAAAGCAGCTGATATCGCTCGAATCGACATCTGAACCGGAGCTCTGACTGCACTCGCTTTCCATGTTATCCGCTGTTTTCTCTCAGGCAACTTCCCTGCGTGACGTCATCAACCCAGCTGTGAAAGTGTGGAATAGCCCACTTTGCTCCCATATTACGTGTGTTTTTGATCAGATTAGAATTTTTTCAATATTTTTTTCATACAAAGTGAAGTACGAACTATGATTTTTAAGGATTTTTAGACCAAAAAAAATTCCGTTTGGGTTGACCTTTAACAACGTTTGGTTATCCCATATATGGCATATATAATTTAAACCACACGAAGTAAATATATGTTCGACATGGGAAATCCATTTCGAAGCAAAACTCCCTGATCTATAAGACGAAAAAGAAATTTATACACAAGGCTCGAGTATTTGTCAAAGGAACACGTTAATAACTTTCCCCAAAATTTAACCATACGCAGTTTTATTTTGATAGATATTGGGTAACGACCGGTTTCACCATAGACTACATCTTCACATTGCAAGTTAAATAGTACACCTACTACGTTCCGTCAACGTGTAGTGTTCGGCTTGGTTATGCGAAGATGCATAGACTAATGCGCTGGCTGTACTTTTGTTAAGTCTTAAGATGAATTTACAATACTGAAGTTGGAGTCTTTCTACTATATCTAGGTTTTCAAATCCCCATATCTCGCATCCAAATAACAACACTGAAATGACCATTTTGTCGAACAAATCTAACTGCACATCAAATGGGAGATATAAGAGTCTACTTTTTTTAATAACACCAAACATGGCTTTTCTAGCTTGATCATATGAATAGCGCCTACACCGAAAAAAATTTCCATTGTAGAAGAACAGCACCCCAAGGTATTTGTAATTGTCGACCGTAGTAGTAGGTAGCAAGCAAATCCGGGTCGGTTTTGCCGGGGGAGATAACTCTTGCATCCACCAGGGGGCGCTGTTTCCAGGTTAAAGGTATAGGGCACGCCCCATCGCTTTTCACCTCTGGGGCACCAGGGGGCGCCACCAGCTCAAGGTCACGTGGAGGTCAAAAGTAGTTCCGGCAACCTGTAACCTTTGTATTCCTCCGCGGACAGAACGTAGTCCCATGTCAACCAAGTGACTTCCAATGTTAATATATACGGGGAATGCCTAAAAAGAGTATGGGAATAGACGTTTTGTGACAGGGGTGGGTCCCTAGTGGACCGAATGGGTCGAGTGAGGTGTCAAAGTGAAGCATTCGTGAAGGGGCATCAAGTCAAGGGTGGGTGCATGTAAAATTAGGATTTTTTCCCGAAACTATAAAAAGCGGAACACGGACTTTACCCCTAAACTAGGGGAAAACCCCTATCAACTCTAGCCAAAAGGGCTAATATCGGTCTCCGGGCTTATCGGGGCCTGCCTATCAAGTCAATGGGGTGGGTGCATGTAAAATTAGGATTTTTCCCCGAAAATATAAAAAGCGGAACGCGGACTTTAACCCTAAAATAGGGGAACACCCCTATCAACTCTAGACAAAAGGGCTAATATCGGTCCCCGGGCTTATCGGGGCCTGCCTATCAAGTCAATGGGGTGGGTGCATGTAAAATTAGGATTTTTTTCCGAAACTATAAAAAAGCGGAACACGGACTTTACCCCTAAAATAGGGGAAAACACCTATCAACCCTAGCCAAAAGGGCTAATATCGGTCCCCGGGCTTATTGGGGCCTGCCTATCAAGTCAGTGGGGTGGGTGCATGTAAAATTAGGATTTGTCCCCGAAAGTATAAAAAGCGGAACACGGACTTTACCCCTAAACTAGGGGAAAACCCCTATCAACCCTAGCCAAAAGGGCTAATATCGGTCCCCGGGCTTATCGGGGCCTGTCTATCAAGTCAATGGGGTGGGTGCATGTAAAATTAGGATTTCTTCCCGAAACTATAAAAAGCGGAACACGGACTTTACCCCTACAATAGGGGTCTGTATTATACAATACAAGGGAAAATGCCTGTATGGGGTATGGGGATGGTCAATTGTTTTCGTGGGCTTTACTATGGCTTGTCGGGTCTCGTTTTTCTCGTTTCGCCAAGAAAATGACAATGGGAAGGGTCCCGGAGCGAATCGGTGAAATTTTTGGGATAAGTCACCGAGGTCTGTATATAGGCCTATAGGCTGGCTATATGGGGGTATAGGTTCAACCTGGGAAATTCACACACGTTCATTGTGATATGGGTTGCTTGGATTTGTTTTTCACGTCTCGTCATTTAGAACACGATGGGAAGGGAGCGAAACGGTGAAATTTTTGAAAATTCACCGAGGCCTGGGTAGGCCCATAGGCCTATACTGCATGGCTATGGAGGTATAGGTCCATACGGGGTGAACGTTTTGGGCTCTAGGTGAGCCCCTTATGATCCTATGGTGTCGTATGAGGTCTTATTTTGAAGCTCCCGTGGAGTTTGTAATGTATCGACTAATGGTTCGTCCGTGTGCAATAGTCTGCGCATGCGCAGTCTGGCCGTAGTATAGAAAGCAGGCATGTTGGAGGGTATGTGGGGGGTGTGTTTGGGGTAGAGATGGACCACTATGGGTCCAAATGGGTCGTGGGAGGTGTCAAAGTGAAGCTTGTGTGAGGTAGAGTCAGAATGGCGTGTTTTTAAGTGCAAGTCGCGTCAATCTGCGCATGCGCAGTTGGGTGTAGTAAGTAAAGTGGCCATTTTGGGGGTGCGTGGAGGTGTGTTTGGGGTAGAGAGGGACCATCCTTGGTCCGATTGTGCTGTGGGAGGTGTTATCTTGTAGCTCTCTTGTAGATCCCGATTTGAAGGATGTTCACGTCATCTGTGACGTCATCGGTGACATCATCAGTAGGAGTAGTAGCGAAAGTGGGCATTTTGGGGCAGTGAAGGAAGGTATTTGGTGTAGAGATGGACCATCCATATCTGTCACACATTATACCACATCTTTGTTGCGTTATACCACATCTGTCCTGCATTATACCATATATGTCCTGTATTATACCATACCTGTCCTATATTATACAATATCTGTCCTGTATTATACCAAATCTGTCCTGTATTGTACCATATTTGTTCTCTATTATACCATATATGTCCTGTATTATACCAAATCTGCTCTGTATTATACAGTATCTGTCCTGTATTATACCAAATCTGTGCTGTATTATACCAAATCTGTGCTGTATTATACAATATCTGTCCTGTGTTATACCATATCTGTGCTGTATTATAAATATCTGTCCTGTATTATACAATATCTGTCCAGTATTCTGCAATATATGTTCTGTATTATACCAAATCTGTCCTGTATTATACAGTATCTGTCCTGTATTGTACCATATATGTCCTCTATTATAGCATATCTGCTCTGTATTATACAATATTTCTCCTCTATTATACCATATCTGTGCTGCATTATACCATATCTGTCCTGTATTGTACCATATATGTCCTGTATTATACCAAATCTGTGCTGTATTATACAATATTTGCCCTCTATTATACCATATCTGCTCTGTATTATACCATATCTGTCCTGAATTATACCATATCTGTGCTGTATTATGCAATATCTGTCCTGTGTTATACAATATCTGTCCTGTATTATACCAAATCTGTCCTGTTTTGTACCATATTTGTCCTGTATTATACAATATATGTTCTGTATTATACCAAATCTGTGCTGTATTATACAGTATCTGTCCTGTATTATACCAAATCTGTGCTGTATTATACAATATGTTCTGTATTATACCAAATATGTGCTGTATTATACAGTATATGTCCTGTATTATACCAAATCTGTGCTGTATTATACCATATCTGTCCTGTATTGTACCATATATGTCCTGTATTATACAATATATGTTCTGTATTATACAATCGGATAGCCGTTGTCGTGAATAACAACAAGTTCAGCAATGTTCATACAGTTTATTATCCCCAATGTTACATCATACCCAGGCTGGGGGAGCCGCCCTGGGCATGTTTAGTATGTTCACAGCAAAACAAATTGAAATATCAAACACCATGTTTTATTATTTAACGCACCGTCACATTAGGTACAAGTGTTTACTGAGCTCAAGTCAACGATCAGCATGTAGACATATAGAGTATGTATGGCATGTTATGGTATTCATCAGTGCTCGGGTGACGCATTCAGCCGAGGGAGCCGGTCAGCTTGGTAACGAAAAGCGTAACATTGGTCACCCTCTCCACTGTCCACTTGGTGTTGGGGCGTTGTCGTTGGGCCCATTCCAAGGGATCCACGGTGTCCAGTTTCTCCAGCATCGTCTCTAGCGACACTCGGTTAATGATGGTAAACGGTTGGTCAAATACCTGGATGTTACTGCTCGGGTAAAAGTATCGGACTTGGACTGTCTCCTTATGCTGCAGCACATAACCAAACGCCAGATTCAATCTGAAGGCCGTAGTTTGATCTTTGAAGATGGCTTCCACGTAGCTACGTAGACGGGCGAGGTCGGTCAGTCGGAAATTGTAGATATCTTGAATAGGGCGATGACGGTTGAAACAGTGCCGTATCATGGACCAATGGCACCGATAGATGTCACTCACTGGATGGGCGTTCTGTAAGAGATCGCTAGGAACATTTATGGGCTCGTCCAGAAAATGTTCGATGTTGTCAGGCGTATGACTCGAAACCGTAACGGTGGGGTCCGGCTGGATATCCAGGCTCTTCTGAACTGTGGGTATAGGCGGGCTCTCCGTCATCGCATCACCAGTGGCGTTCGTCTCCCCGGGCTCATCTTCACTGGGTCTGACCTTCCGCGGCTCCTCTTCAGTGGAAAGTTGTCGCCCAAACCGTAGAGACGGGGCATGAATCAAACGTTGGTGTCGCAGCAACTGACTGGTCAGTTTGAAGAGTTGACCACAATCCTTACAGTGTTCCGTCGCGCCCTCGTGGAATGAGCGTTCGTGGCGCAGTAAATGATCCTTCCGATTAAATGACCGTGCGCAGGTTATACAAGTATACCGTGCATCGTTGTGGGTGGAGGCCTTGTGGCGGTGCAAGTCGTGCAGACGAGTAAACTGCTTCTGGCAAGTTGTGCAAGTGAACATCTTGGTGGTTGACAGAGTGTCTGATGAAACGGCCAGGCCGCTTCCCTTTTATAGCACGCTAGCTGGTGATCTATTTTTAGCACACTCAGTTCAACTATCCCCAAGTCGAGGGCCGAGCCGTGACATCTTCGGTAACCTCCGTGTCTCTTCGGGCACCTCCGTGACATCTTCGGTCACCTCCGTGTCTCTTCGGTCACCTCCGTAACTACCCGGCTGTTCCCGTGTAAGCCCGGATGGATCTCCGTGTCTCTTCGGTGACCTCCGTGACATCTTCGGTCACCTCCGTGTCTCTTCGGTCACCTCCGTACCGTCAACGATCAGCATGTAGACATATAGAGTATGTACGGCATGTTATGGTATTCATCAGTGCATGAGTGACGCATTCAGCCGATGGGGGTGGTCGGTCAGCTTGGTAACGAAAAACGTGGCATTGGTCACCCTCTCTACGACCCATTGTGTGTTGGGGCGTTGTTGTTGGGCCCATTCCAAGGGATCCACGGTGTCCAGTTTCTCCAGCATCGCCTCTAGCGACGCCCGGTTAATGATGGTAAACGGTTGGTCAAATACCCGGATGTTACTGCTCGGGTAAAAATATCGGGCTTGGTCTGTGTCCTTATGCTGCAGCACATAACCAAACGCCAGATTCAACTTGAAGGTCGTAGTTTGATCGTTGAAGATGGCTTCCACGTAGCTGCGTAGACGGGCGAGGTCGGTCAGTCGGAAATTGTAGATATCTTGAATAGGGCGATGACGGTGGAAACAGTGCCGGATCATGGGCCAATGGCGCCGATAGATGTCACTCACTGGATGGTCTTCGTGTAACAGATCGCTAGGAACATTTATGGGTTCGTCCACGAAGTGTACTTTGCCCTCCACGTCGTACAAAATCTGGCCCAAGGTCTTGTCGTCGGAATTTGACTGTTGAATTAGGGCGACATCATCATCGGCCCTCGTGCGATGGGTGGGAGTTCCCCCTGTCTCGATATTGATGCCTACGGGCTCTTCTACCTGCAAACGTGGCTGCGGAACAGGGTTTCGTGTGCGTTGGTGTCGCAGCAACTGACTGGTGCACGTGTGTGGCGCTGTAAATGATCCGGGCGCTGAAACGACAGTGTACATATCGTACAGCTATACCGGGCGGTTCCTTCGTGCTTGGTAGCCTCATGGCGGCGCAAGTCGTGCAGACGAGTGAATGATTTCGAGCACGTAGTACAAGTGAACATCTTGGTGGTTGATAGAGTGTCTGATGAAACGGCCAGGCCGCTTCCCTATTATAGCACGCTAGATGGTATCATGTTCGGGCACCTCCGTGTCTCTTCGGTGATCTCCGTGACATCTTCGGTGACCTCCGTGTCTCTTCGGGCACCTCCGTGACATCTTCGGTGACCTCCGTGACATCTTCGGGCACCTCCGTGTCTCTTCGGCCACCTCCGTGTCTTTTCGGGAAGTGACCGAAGAGACTCGGAAGTGAATGACATTGTGGGAAAAACCCCACAGACAGGTCAGTACATGTGCTATCATGTTCACACTCCGTCACCGAAAAAGACACGGACTGAAGATGGCGGACCTCGCCCGGTGGTGGTGGTGGTGGTGGCGGGAGCTCCCGTGTGGCAGAGCTCTTGGATCGGAGCGCTTGGAGCTCAAAGCGTGTGGAGCCCAGAGCTCGGAAGTGACATTTGCATATGACCTCTGTGAGGTCACTTCCGCTTCCGTTCACGTGACCGGAACTGACCTTTGACCCCGGCGCGCAATTTTTATCCGGTATTGTTAGCGCGCACGTGAACGGAAGCGTAAGTGCGAAGAATGTGGTCGGCTTTTCAAACTGACCAGTCAGTTGCTGCGACACCAACGCACACGAAACCCTGTTCCGCTGCCACGTTTGCAGGTAGAAGAGCCCGTAGGCATCAATATCGAGACAGGGGGAACTCCCACCCATCGCACGAGGGCCGATGATGATGTCGCCCTAATTCAACAGTCAAATTCCG
Source organism: Hanleya hanleyi (assembly GCA_036873755.1). Lineage (NCBI taxonomy): Eukaryota > Metazoa > Mollusca > Polyplacophora > Lepidopleurida > Hanleyidae > Hanleya > Hanleya hanleyi. Next base: position 358 of record JAVTVY010008164.1, on the reverse strand, counting down.
ACGGCAAGACCTTGGGCCAGATTTTGTACGACGTGGAGGGCAAAGTACACTTCGTGGACGAACCCATAAATGTTCCTAGCGATCTGTTACACGAAGACCACCCAGTGAGTGACATCTATCGGCGCCATTGGCCCATGATCCGGCACTGTTCCTACCGTCATCGCCCTATTCAAGATATCTACAATTTCCGACTGACCGACCTCGCCCGTCTACGCAGCTACGTGGAAGCCATCTTCAACGATCAAACTACGACCTTCAAGTTGAATCTGGCGTTTGGTTATGTGCTGCAGCATATGGACACAGACCAAGCCCGATATTTTTACCCGAGCAGTAACATCCGGGTATTTGACCAACCGTT